>JAGDQP010025009.1:0-18741 GCA_022664845.1 Lepisma saccharinum
ATGAGTGGTAACGTCACGGTCTACACGCTTTTAGACAAAATTAAAACAAAAATTAACTCGGCATTTCTTCAAGGCAATAGTTACGTCTTGAGCCCGTGACAGAGGTAGTGACGTATTTTTCAGAGGCAGTGACGGACCCAGATATTCATATTTTATCTTCGTTTTTGTTTCTATTAATCTGTTCCCTCCCAAGAACTGGGAGGCCAAGCACCGTCCATCTAAACCCAACCCTGGGTTCACCACTGCCTCTCAAAATTGTGAGTACAACATTGGAATTTCGTACTCCCAATTCAGAGGTACAGTTTTTACAGTGTAAGGCTGTGCATAGTCGCCATCGCACACCATGACCGCTTGCTATCTTTCTGGTAGGAGATGAATCCCATACCGGAAAATATCCTGAGGTTTAGAGATGAAGACCTGTTGTATGCCAGTTCACAGCCCCCACATCATCCAGGATTTTCCGAGCGAAGGAGTTCTCCAAGGAGCGAAAAAGTGCTAGCCTGTAGGGACGAAGTCAGCAAAATAGGTCGAGTGAGGTAAAGCTTGAACCAAAGTCCATACATTTTTGATGTGTCATAACAACAGCATGTGGCCTAGCATCATCGCAATGGATGATAACGCTTTGCCGACCGACGAGTTTCGTCACTTCAATCGCAATGTTACTAACCAGTATGTCCAACTGCTGACAGTAGAAGGGTTGGTTAGGTTCCAGGATATCCTAGTGAATTATGCCTTTGACATACCATCACATACTTAACTGTAGCCACCGTGTCTCAGGCGGTAGCCTCGTCTGACTACGAATAGGGTGGCTCGGATTCAAATCTCGGCTTTAGCGCAAGTTAATTTTCTTGACTGTTCCCATGTCTGGCGCTCTGGATCGCAGTTAGCCTCCTTTCAAATTGAGTACCAGAGTATCCTTAGTATTCCTACGCACTTTGGAAGTTAAAAGAGGGTGTCGAACGTGGAACCTCACTTCGTGCCATTGGTCGAGAATATGTGAAGCACTACATCCACATCCGCATGCGACAGCGCGTGCGCATCGCACAGGAAATACCGTTATCTTGCGACACAGTCATTCTACCGTTTACGTTCCGGTACAAAGCACACTTCTCATTACTTGTTGCAGTGCGTGAAATGAACCGGTCAATTTTGTTCCGCTAAACAACATAACTTTCACGATCTTTTCAATTAAATGTTGATTTTTGTTTTGAAATGGAGCGTACATTATACGGTAAGACCTAGAGGAACGAGCATTGCTCTTTATTTCCTAGGCAGCCGAATGGAGCGTGCTCTGACTCCGCAAACAAAAAGGTGCAGCAAAGCAAAGTAGTTACAGCAAAAATTAGCTTGGTTACTTAACCTCCGAAGTAGGGATTCTACCAGAAATTCCAGTTTCTGGGACATAAAGTCAAAATCGCGCTTTATCGGGGCTTAAATGGAGTTTTGAATGATTGCTACAGATTTTTTAATACTATTTAGCCCCATGTTCACTGATTCACTGACTGACTGATTGACTCATTCACATAAATTCCCAGGCCAAACTACTGGAGCTAGAAACACCAAATTTGGTATGAAAGTGTAGGACCATGAGTAGGTAAAGGAAAAAAATCCGACATTAGGAAAAAGTCACCATCTTGGATCCAAAATGGCCGCCAAACCCATTGTTGTATAGAATACACAGCCTTTAATTACTGATAAAATATTCTTTAAACGAGTGAAAATTAGTTGACACATCACAAATTGAAGTTAATATGTTGTAGTTGGTGAAGTGATCTTGTCCTGGTCTATCAATCAAAACAAAATACTAAGCAAAATGTATTAACTATTGGAGATTTTACACTAGATGAGTCTGATGCATTGGAAAATAAAACAAAAGTAAATGAAACACAATCGTACAATCAAATTTTAATTACTATTGTCGATACACCAATAAAAGCTCTAATTAGCACTGTACCTCATGCTCCTTAATTAGGTACAATGTATTCAAAAAAAATTGCAACAACGATTCAAAGGTATTAAATTAGATATTGCCGGATCTGAAATGATTCAAATCAAAACAGCAGGTGGAAAGGTTATTAAAATTAAAGTAATATTTAATACCAATATCTGGATGAATAATTATCAGCATGTTAATCTGGAACTATTTGTTATTAAGAATTATTCATATTAAATAATTCTAAGACACAATGTTTTGGTTCAATTCACAGAAATAACAATAAATTACCATCATCAACATATAATGTTTAGAAATCAAAATACGATCATAACATGTCAAATAAACACACAAAATAATATTCATAACGACAATGAACCTCAGCTAGTGCAGAATATGTCATCAGTACAATCGAAAACATCATAACATTGCCAAAGATAAACAACTTATAGTAAAAAAGATGCAGCAATGTATAAATAATAACATTCAGAAGGGAAACCATGACAAAAGTAAAAATATATTTTTGAAACTAATTCATTTTCTAGCAGTATATGGATTATTACATACTAATATTGCTACTTTATGTATAGAAACATAACATTGTTTTAATAGAAATATCTTTACAAACCTTAACATAGTTAAACTTCCATTTAGACATTAGGGCTTTTGTTTAAAATGCACAATCCATTAGTCCAACCTAACGTAACGCAATCAAATGTAGTCCAGCTTGACTTAAGGTAATCAAACCTAGTGAAGCTTGACCTAACGCAATTAAAACTAGTGCAATCTAATATAAGGGAGGTTGAAGCTAAAGCTGTACCATTACATATATGCCCCGCAATGATAGAATTTTTTTTTAAATTGATAATATTTAACAACTTAGAAAAGAATATGAAGAAACTACATATATTCTTAAAGAACATTTTTTTGAAATTTTTCATAATTTAGGAACTATAGTTTAGAAATTGTTTTGAATTTAAAAAAAAAATGAATACTTAAATGCGTCATTACGTTAAATAACAATATTCATAATGATAATTGTTCATTCAGATACATTATATCATCGTTCTGCATACATAAAGTGGCAATATTAGTTTGTTTTCTCTCCATCTGCATCGGTCTTGACCATTCTATCGAGTTTATGTGTCGAGTTCTTCAAACACAACTTCCACACCTAAGTTCTAATAACAAGTACTTTACATGAAGAAACGTTTTCAATTATATTCACGAACTCATCAGATTAAATAATTAGTGCTTTCACTAAGATCACATTATGATGCTGATCAGCTAATATAGTTCATTTCGTTTCCGATTCTTTAACAAATATTTTCCTTTTGTACATCCTGAATTTTCTTTGTCTTACACATGGTAAGCATCTTTTCAAGATAGCTTTAATTATCAGTCGCCTTAACAATCCATTATTCTCCCGATCTTCCATTTTCCTTATAGCTCTGATTACCCATAATTTTTTAGCTTTTCTTTTGACTTTCCTATTCTTCTTCGCCCATCGTTAATATACTTTGATCATCATAGGATCTGTACCCTGTGATTGTCTTTTGTCATAGAAGATTTACTCTCTTCTAGTGTGTAGATTTTGTTTTGTTTTTTTCTAATTTTCTACCTAAGACAACATATTCATTAGATAAGTAGTCTGGTACTAAGTTCAGATATTAATATTCATTTTACTCAATCTGGTCACTATCCAAATTTCCTTTCTCCTCTAGTTCCTGTCGGAGTCCAAGTGGATCATCTGACCATGGCCTGAAATATTTGTCATACTGGTTCTCTGGGTAGATACGTTCTTCTTCTTTCTTTCCATACCATCGGTGAATTTTCTTAGAATTTCTTTTATCTAATTTGTTTCTGAGAGTTTCACCGTTGTTTTCGCTTCTTCCCCTTACTTTTTTATTTTTGTTAATTAGGGTTTTGGGCTTTAATTTCCGCTCCAATATTTGCGAATGCCTGTTCTGTACTTCTTTCAAGGCTACGGGTATCATTGCATCCTCAGGTCCTAATGACATTAGTTTCTTTTCTTCCTCCATAACAAGACTTAACGTTTCTATATTAGTTATAACCATTTCAACCTCTTGACTTTCTTGTAGCTTTATAATTTCACTTTGTTCTGTTTCTGGCGTTTGTAGTATTTCTACTACCACATCAGAACATTTTGATATCTTAGCTTTAGTTGGAAAAAGTTCTTTCCACCTCTTGTCACTCTCTTCCTCTTGTTTTTCCATAGCTGTTCAGTTGTGTCATTAAATCCCTGGAACATATCCTTAAGAAATAATAATACATCTTTACTGCATAGATCCTTCCTTCTATAGGTATCAAAACGATCAGTCCTGACATGTTTCATTTTCTCTTCACTGTCACCAACTGTATCAATATTCACTGTCCCACGTTGGGCGCCATTATGTAAATCACACGTTGCTCTCTCTTTCAGCTACTATTATATGCATATGTTTATGAAACTCTTTGTATTATATCTCAGGGCGTTTATTCTGGGTTCTGGAGTGAAGATAACGGATCGTCTAGTGCGCAGAAGATAGGTTCCCCTCTAAGAATAATCTCGTGTTGACGATAGCATACCAGCCAGGAGTGTTACACTCCAGTGGTGTAGAACCCAAATCAAAGTAAGGTAAAAGCTTGCAGATGTTTAATTATAACTTGATACGACAGATTAAATCAAATCTCAATTTGAATCCCTACTATGATCTAATATCCTCCTAGGTACACTATACAACTTCTGTCTTTATAAACAGTATCTTTCATCGTGAGTGAAAGTCTTCATAAACCATGTCTCATGACAAACTATGTTACACAATCATTATTAAACTTGTTTACGATAAAAAATCATTCTCCCAAAGAAATATTTTCAACTCAAAGTTCATCTTACTTTAGACGAGCATTTAGCCCCGCCATCTATCGGTTAGTGTCTCGCCACTGTTACTACTACGGCCTAACATTTAACTTGCAATCGCTGGCTTCTTGACACAATAAATTTACAAGACAAAACAGTGACACACACCAGTACAAGATTATTTCACCAACTACAACATATCAAATTCAATTTGTGATGTGTCAGCTAATTTTCACTTGTATAAAGAATATTTTATCGGCAATTAAAGGTAACATTGCTTAAACCTAATTAACATTTTGATTTACAAATTGCATAACTTTTTACAGAGCTGGTTTTGTTTATATTTGATTTACAATTTGTTTGATTTGGACATTTGGATTTGATATCGTTAAGACATAATGGTTTCCCAATTTAATAATCTTTCGATAAACGTATAAAATATAATTATTGTTTGCGCAGAAACATAACATTGTTTTAATAGAAATGTCTTTGCAAACGTAATAGAAATATCTTTACAAACGTGAACATAGTTAAACTTCCATTTAGACATTAGGGCTTTTGTTTAAAATGCACAACCTATTAGTCCAACCTAACGTAATGAAACTTAACGCAATCAAAACTAGTGACCTAACGCAATTAAAACTAGTGCAATATAGGGGAGCTTGAAGCTAAAGCTGTACCATTACAAAGGTGTACCATGACGAGCAGGTCACGAGAAATTGTGAAAACACCCCCATATGGAGACGCAACCCCTCCGATGGGTGGTATATTTGTACAATAGAGGCGCAGTCTGGCAGAGAGTGTCTCATTATGATAAAGGGGGCGCAGGCCCCCAAACCCCCATGTTGGGAGCGCAGCTCCCACGGGGGTCTGAGGGCAGCGCCCCCAGCGAAGAAAAGTGAGTCTATATACTATATAGCCCCATGGTCACTGACTGACTAACTGATTCACTGACTCATCCATATAAATTCACAGGCCAAACTACTGGAGCTAGAAACACCAAATTTGGTAAGAAGGTGTAGGACCATCAGTATGCAAAGGGAAATATCAGACATTTTGAAAAAGTCGCCATCTTCGATCCAAAATGGCCGCCAAACACATTGTTTTATAGAATACACAACCCAAACGGCTGAGGCTTCAACACCATTTGAGCTAGAGATACGAAATTTGGTATGAAGGTGCATTCTGACGAGTCGTTTAAGAAAATATTACAAGATGTTGAAAAAAGTAGCCATTTTGGATCCAAAATGGCCGCCAATCCTTTTGTTGTATAGAATAGAAATCCTAAAGCGTTGGATCTAGCAAAATGAAATTTGGTATAAAAGTACCTTATGACTATTAGGTTACGAAAATGTTACATAATGTATCCAAGGACGCAATCTTGGATCTTAAATGGCGGACTCAAAAATCCATTTTCCACACCGTTTGAGCTAGAGGTACGAAATTTGGCATAAAGGTACTATATAACGAGTAGTTTAGGAAAATATTACAACATTTTGGAAAAGTCGCCAACTTGAATTCGAAATGGGCGCCAAAATCCAATTGGACTCAAATGAAGACGTACCATCAAAAGTAGGTTACGACAATATAAGAAAACTTCAAAGAAAGACGTCAACTTTGATCCAAAATGGCCTCCCCAAAACCCAATTTCTAAACCATTGAAGCTAGAAACACCAAATTTGGTATGAAGATGTAGGACCATGAGTAGGTAAAGAAAAAAATCCGACATTTTGAAAAAGTTGCCATCTTGGATCCAAATGACCGCCAAACCCATTATATAGAATACACAGCCTAGCCCGACGTAGTTATTGAAATGAAATTCGGTATGGAGGTACATTATCACTAGTAGGCTACGAAAATATTACGACATGTATTCAAAGACGTCATCTTGGATACAAAATAGCGGATCCAAAATTCATTTTTCACACCGTTTGAGTTAGAGATACGACATTTCATATGAAGGTATAGAAGGTCACTACATCTCATATGAAGGTCACTAGTAGTTTAGAAAAATATTACAAAATCTTGAAAAAGTCGCCATCTTGGATCCAAAATGGCCGCCGAAACCATTGTATAGAATACACAGCCAAGTCGCTGAGGCTAGTAAAGGGAAATTTTATATTAAGGTATAGTAGGTTAAGAAAATGTTACCTTGTGTACTTAAATACGCCATCTTTGACCCAAAATGGCGGACACAAAAATCCATTTTCCACACCGTTTGAGCTAGAGATACGAAATTTAGCATAAAGGTGTATTATGATGAGTAGCTTAGGAAGATATTACAATATTTTGGAGGTTGCAGATGAACAACATGGCGGTGTAGTGCTGCAAGAAGGTTTTGGTTAAGATAAATGGGAGCAGCCCTTAACGCTACTGGAGTTGGGACGCATCCTCCCACGGGCGTCTGGGGGCAGTGCTCCCAGCGAAGCAAAGCGAGTCCATATGCTATATAGCCCCATGGTCACGGACTCATTCACTCACTCACTGATTCACTGATCATTAATATTTCCAGGCCAAACTACTTTAGCTAGAAACACAAAATTTGGTATGAAGGTGTATGATCATGAGCAGGTAAAGGAAAAAATCCGATATTTTGAAAAAGTCGCCATCTTGGATCCAAAATGGACTTCAAACCCATTGTTGTATAGAATACACAGCTTAACCCGCTGGGGTTAGCAAGGCGAAATTTGGCATGAAGCTACATTATCACTAACAGGTTACGAAAATATTACTAAAGTTCGCAAAGGACGCCATATTGGATCTAAAATGGCGGACTCCAAAAACCCATTTTCCACACAGTTTGAGCTAGGGAAATAAAATTTTGTATGAAGGTTAAGAAAATATTACAAAATGTTGATAAAGTCGCCATCATTGATCCAAAATGGGTGCCAAACTTATTGTTGTATAGAATACAGAGCCTAAATTACTGGGGCTAGAAACACGAAATTTGGTATACTGGTACATTATCACAAGAAGGTTACGAAAATATTACGAGATGTATTCAACTACGCCATCTTGGATTCAAAATGACAGCCTCAAAACCCATTTTCCACACCATTCGAGCTATGGAAATGAAATGTGGTTAGGTGTACCATCTCAAGTAGGTCACAACAATTTAATAAAACGTTTTAAAAAAGTCGCAATCTTTGATCCAAAATGGCTGTCCCGAAAACCAATTTTTCAAACCATTCAAGGTAGAGAAACGAAATTTAGTATAATAGTATATGAGCATAGTAGGTTACAACAATGGGACAAAACTCCCCTATGAGGACACAGGCCCCCGGTGGATGGTATATTTGTACCGTAGAAGCGCAGTCCGCCAGAGAACCTGGTTACGATAAAGCGGTGCGCAGCCCCCAGCGAAGCAAAGCGAGTCCATATAATATATAGCTCCATGGTCACTCACTGACTCACTTACTTACTCGCGGACTCACTCACTGATCAAAATTCCCAGGCCAAACTACTGGAGCTAGAAACACCAAATTTTGTATGAAGGTGTAAGACCATGAGTTGATAAAAGAAGAAAATGCGATATTTTGTAAAAGTTGCCATCTTGGATCCAAAATGGCAGCCACACCCATTGTTTTATAGAATACACAGCCTAAATGGCTGGGGCTACTGAAATGAAATTTGGTATGGAAGTACATCCCTACTAAGGTACGAAAATATTTTCTATCCAATCTTGAATCCAAAATGGCGAACGCTAAAATCGATTTTCCACACTGTTTTAGCTAGAAACACCAAATGTGGTATGAAGGTACACGATCACCAGTCATTTAGGAAAATATTACAAAATATTGAAAAATTCACCCAAAATGGCCGCCGAACCAATTGTATAGAATAGTGAGCCTAAACCGCTGGGGCTACTGAAATGAAATTGTGTATGAAGGTACATTATCACTAGTACGTTACCAAAATATTGCACAATGTATCCAAAGACACCATATTGGGTCCAAAATGGCGGACCTAAAAATCCATTTTCCACACCGTTTAAGTTAGAGATATGAAATGTTGCATAAAGGTGCATTATGACGAGTAGTTTAGGAAAACATTACATTTTGGAAAAGTCACCATCTTGGATTTAAAATAGCCATCCCGAAACCCATTTTCCACACCGTTTGAGATAGATAAATGAAATTATACATCGCAAATAGGTCACGACAATCTAAGAAAACGTTAAAAAAGTCGTCAAATTGGACCCAAAATGGCAGCCCAAAAACCCAATTTCCAAACCATTGAAGTCAGAGAAACGAGATATTGAATGAAGTTGTATGACCAAGAGTAGGTTTCAATAAATGGGGCAAGCCTCCCCTTTGGTGGTGGTCTGGGGTCTAGACAGCTCTAACGGTGGTCTGGGGGCAGCGCCCCCAGCGAAGCCAAGTGAGTCTCATATTTTAAAGTTACTGGTACGTTAGAATACTTGCTGAGAGGCTTGGCAGAATCACTGCAGAGTATTTTTTAAGCTCGAGACGTATTTAGATCGATTTGTTGTACACATAAACAGCCTATGCAATAAGTATAACACTTTTCGGGGACATTGTACCTATCATGGCCGCTAGAGCGCCAATCCCGGGTTGGGGCTTTGGGGTCCAGGACCCCCCTCATGGGGGACCCAAATGATAAGGTGAAGTTGATTCTAGTATTTCTTCAATACATGGCCATTCGTTTTCCCCCTTCTACTAAGCTTATCCCCTTAGGCAAATCTATTTCACTGATAAATATCTTCCTGAAACTCGTGTGCTACAGTATTTTTTTTTATAAATTACATCTCGTATAATACTCCTCCCCTGGCTAAAGGATTTAATTCGTACGTTGCTTGTGCTGTTTCTGGAGTTTCGTGCATAAAATCGATAAAGACCATTTAGTAAAAAGAACAAAATAAAATGAAAACGTCATTTTCTGTAATTTAAGGATCATTTATCGCTATGTTTTCGTATAGAAACATAATTTAAGAAAAATAAAAATATACATGAAATATAAGCAATAAGAGGAATGGACTAGAACTAAGAAATATATCCGTCAAACTGCTGTTTGGATGCAATTATTGTTTATCGTTATACAGTAATTTTGAGTAATTTTCTAATACAACATAAAGATAAGGAAACTATATACAGCAGGTAAAAAAGTATTTGGACAAGTTTCACAAACAGGAAAATCAGACTGTATCACACGTAAAACATGGACAATTCCTAAATCTCTTGCTCTTTTATGATAATTTGGATGCTTTAAATAATATAGAAATACTATAGAAATAACTACGGCTCGACTAAGGTAACAGGCAACATAAGAGTGGCGACTACGTAAATTCATCGAAAAAAAATAAATTGGACAACCATACTAATCTCGAAAGAAATGTTCTAGGTATTCTTTTCTCTACAAGGGCAGTCTACGTAGTGTATTGAAGCAATCCACACCATGTTAGGAAAGCCAAGCTTGTTGGAAAGCCATGCTTTACCGTTGGATACATCATAAAGAAAAATAAAACAGAGCAATTATTGGGGAATAGAATCCTTTCTGGCCAACCAAGAAAACTAAAAGCCCTGAATGAAACCTACATTCTTCGTTATGTGAGAAAAACTCAAAGAATTAATATTAAAGATTTGGCTACTTCACTCGCCTAGGATATGTAAGTTAATGTTACACCACAAAGAACCCAAAATTCATTGAAAAAAAAATCGGATTTAGATGTGTATCCAGAGTATGAATACTGGCCACTCCATTAGTAATTACACAACACCGAATCATGACAGACTCTCCAACATTTTTACCAATTGAAGCAATTTTCTGCATTCTGAAAGCTCCATTCTTCTTTCGCCACACATCCTGATATCCATCACTACAATACAAGTTTAGTCTCATCCTAGAAAAAAAATAAACTTTTTCCAAAATTCCAGGCACTCCATTTCAATTTCCTATTTATATTTTTTGGAAAATTAGAACTTCTTCTTTCTGCTTTCTTCTGATATGTGTGTTTTGTTCCTGGCTACACATTTTCTGAACCCCAATTTTTTTGTTCGCATCTACACATCTGTAACATTAACTTGCAACTCCTAGGCAAGTGAAGTAGTCAAATCCTTAGCAATAATTCTTTGAATTTTGTTCAGAGAATGAAGAATGTAGGTTTCATTCCGAGCAGTTAGTATCCTTGGTTGACCAGAAAAGATCCCCAGTATTGCTCTGTTTTATGTTTCTTTATGATGTACTCGTATCCAACGGTAGAGCATGGCTTTCCAACAAGCTTGGATATGTTTCAGTATCTTTTACATTCCGCACGTAATTTAAAATTAATGTGAGTAGTCCCAGTGTTGTTCATCTCACTTTGTTCCCCATGCTTCTTCTTTATACCTGACACGGTGTATATTGCTTCAATACACCACGCAGTGTGCTCTTGTACACAAAAGAATACCTAGAACATTTCTTTCGAGAGTAATATGGGGTTCTCCATTGTTTTTTCGATAAATTTACGTAGTAGTCACCCTTTCGTTGCCTGTTATCTTACAGGTGTATCGAGTGCTAGTTATTTCTATAGCATTCTATCTAAGGTATCCAAATTATCATAAAAGGGCAAGATATTTCGAAATGGGTCACATTTTGCGAGTGATAAGTCTGTTTTTCCTCTTTGTTCAACTTGTCCAAATATTTTTTTTCTCACTGTAGGTGAGACAGAAGCTTCTTGAACCATGTCTGTCGAGATCGAAAACCAAGAATTAAAAGAAGAAAAACAATATTTGTCCAATGAAGCGCGGCGGAAGGGTGAGTCGAACAGAAAGAGAACCATATTAGGAGAAGCTGAGTAACTTCTCAGCATACACTAACATTAGTTTCTATTATTTCCTAAGTTTCTATTCTAGTAACAGCAGTAACTTTGTTCTTACTAGTTAGAACATAATATGCTTTAGTGAACTTTATTAACGTTCTACAGACATAGTTAAATTCTCCAATTGCTGGGCCTGGGGAAGACTTGATAATGACAATATATATACTATTAAAAGTATATTTTCTGAATATAAAATATTTGGCCAAATCTGTATTTAAATTTGTATTTAGATCATCATATGTGCCTTCTTATACACTAATCTGGCAACAAAACATATATCTGAATGCCACCCCCCCCCCCCAGTAACAAAGAAATCGGCGCCCTTGCAAGGTCGTATTTCATCCAACAGTGATTTTAATATGTTATCTGAGCGAAATAGTACAATTGAGACACAAATATTTTCTTCATTTTTGTTTATGTACTTCTTGCAAGCGGGTAAACGTTTTAATTTCTTACTGAATTGCGTCCTTAACTGTTCGATATTAGAACAGGTTCTCTGCATTCTGCACTTTTTGGCGCAAACTGATCTCTCCGTATAATAACTTTAACAGAATCATTCATATGAATCGGAGCTGTCACTGGAACGTTTCAATATAGCGTCTGAAGTTTTGTTTTGTCCTATGGATACTTTTCCCATAAGCCTATGCTAAAAACATTGCTAAGTGCACGTGGACAGTGATTTAGTTCAGTTTCCAACAAGTTGCAAGAAATTGTAACAATATATTATTTAATCATATGATACAACTAATGAGATATTTAGGTGTATCAGTGCTAAATAAAAAGATCAACAAAAGCAATTATGCTGTTTCAAATAAAACGTTTATTAACTCTCAGTCTCCATAAGTTTTAGATCTTATTAGTTAGTTGTACTGAGTTTGACATTACAGTTGTTGTTGTCAATTGTTTGTTGTTGATGGAGACATCTCTGAAGGAACAGTAGCTCTACTTCTCGGATTTAGCAACAGACTGGGCTGCAGCGTTACCGCCACCTTTGGAGACTGCAACCGAATCAGCTACAGCATCGCCTGCCTCTGCAACGGAAAAGATAGACATGATTATTAAGCTATACCTTGGTCACTCAAAGAATTATTTAATATTCTGAAAATTTTGAAAGAAATCCTGGGAATCAATATAAGTAATTTGTATCAAAATACAAAAATTCTTTGTGTTTTGCTACCATCTTGGAAAATGGCAGCCAAATATCCTTGTTCTCTTAAGTAATTTCTGAACTGCTACATATACAAAAAATGCAAAGATGGAATGAACATTTCTTATATTTTTCTTTAAAAATATGTTTAACTATTTTGTCCTAAAAAATGATGTGTTAGACGTTGTTAATTAATTTGTAGTTTAAAGCTTTTTTCTTCTTAGTTCTGAGAGAAAAGATCAATATTTTTTACCAGTTTAATTTTCCCATACATTTCATTCACGTTACTCTGAACTTTCTGGTATGATTTTAAGGCGTCATCTATTAAAGCGATTTCCTCTTTGTCCTTTGATATTATATATTATATATTTTTTTATAACTAACTGATAGGGCTTTAAGCTTAAACTTATCAAAATCAAAATGAACAAAATTTAGATGCTTGAGACTTTTTGCAGAGAAAAAAATATTTCATTGATCTGTCCTGAAAAATTGTCTATCCAATATGTAGAAAATGTCTGTCCCCATGCACTAATAGGGAATATGAGCAATACTCGTCTCACAGAGACACTGTCTGCTGTTTTAGAGGTGACAACCAGTCTTATTGGTATCTATGTCTATTATTAGTGGTGCATTCAAGACCTTACAGGTTTCATAGAGGAAAGAATAAACCCGGCCACGCCTCGACCCAAAGCGCACCACATTAGCTTCACAACTTAACAACATCAGCAAATGACTGAAGAATTCCATAAAACTCCACCGTATTCGGACCCTGTTGCACGTCAATATAACCCAACACCTTCCGTTCTAATGTCCAACAGGCAGCTTCTACCATGACACGAATTAAGTTCCGAAGGTTTTGCTGTAGACGCCAGTCTTCGGATATGTCGCTCTTGCAAGTACCGTTCCACTAGACGAGAATCGATGTTCGACGAAAAAAGAAATCATCACTAAAAAGTATTGACTGCCAATACTCGTGGGTCCAAGTCACCTTTCCGTACAGTTTTGTAAGGGTTAGGGACATCACTCGTCTGCTGGTACTCTTCCCACTTTGATGTAATAATCTGCGAGTCTGCATGTAATAATATCACTTTTTGAGACAGACAGTTCGATGGCAGCGACAACTTTTGTACGCTATTGTTTTGATGTGACAGACTGTTTCTACGACAGAATAAACTGTTGTATCGGTCATCAGACCCCGATGTTACACATGATCCCTCCTCCCATACACGGACCCTCCGCGACTCATTTTGTTTTGTCTGGGCTGGACTGTGTTCCATAGTCTGCTGACCACCGACAAACTGACATTTGGGTTGCTTTGGTCCTGATTCTATTCTTCCGATAGCACATCATCGACACTCGTCGCCAAATATTGTGTGGTTGCCATATTTGTCAGTTTTGACTTACCAAAGTATGCGATTAATAATCATCATTGGGCGACTAGGTTTCATATATATTGTATAATGCTAACAGGAAGACTAGCCTTATACTTTCGGATTGCATTGTCGATTCGTGTCTCCTGATAGGTTCGGACTGATTTCTGGTATTTTCTTCTAGATTGTACTATTTTCAATTTTATCTTTTATTTTCTTGAAGAAAATACCAGTGAATCTAAATAAAATTATAAGAAAATTATAAGAGAATTTGAAATTATCAAATTTCAATTTTCTTTATGAGGAACTAACTTAATGTTTTAGATAGAGTTTAGTTATCGTTCATCGCTTGATAAATTTGATCTTTTCTACGTACCTACAACAGCATTGCTGATCTGCAAAAGTAAAAAAACAAAAGTTACTACAAAATACATAATAACAATAAGATTCTTACAGAAAAACAAACCAAAGAAAGATATAATTCTTGCTGCAATTATGTAATTGACAGAATTTAAGATTTGAAAAAAAAAATATTGAGGGTTTAATTACATTTAGTTAAAAAAATAAAAATTTTTTGGCGTTTGAATTTTGGGACCTGTTCGGGAATTTGTAAACAAGAAGGAATTCCTTAAATGGCCATAATTATATTTGTAAACTTGTATTTTCATTAAATGGCCATAATTATAGACTTCCTAACTTGCATTTCGGAAATTCTTGCTTGCTGGTATTTATCGTTGAATAGTTATAAATATTATATAAGGCAGTTGACGCCAATTCTGCCATGTTTACACATCAAACACCTGCTCTCTTCCCTTTGTTTTGAATCAGAGTCGAAAGATGGTAATTACGTTAGGCAAAATATTAGATGATATTTTTTTCTTATACTCCCACAATTCTCGGTATTATAGTAAATTATACATAGACAATGTAGTGAGTGGTGAGGAAAATCGTCTAATTTTTGCTGTGGTCAGTGAAAGTGTACTTCTTAATTATTATTAATTTGATTCTTATCCCACGTAATTCACAGAAATGTTGAAGGTATCGTGTACCGGTATCATACACAGAAGGTAGTTTCTGTGTGAGTTATCTGTGTAAGTGATGTTGAGCCCACTTTTTTGAAAGTTGCTAGTACGTATAATTTCGCCATGTGAATTAAAACGGCTTTTTTAAATTAAAGACCATTCATAATTATTTTATTTGAAGGCGCTAGATATTATTTTGAACTCAAATAGTATTATACCCTATCCAAAAATATGATTTTCAACTTTTTTCTACGGTATTTTTCATGAGTAATGTTTTCTTCATTTTAATATCTTCTGCCAATTGATACAAGTAAAAATTAATATTTAATTGCAAATATTTCAAGAATAACTGCTCGAAAAGTTCATTGAACATTGTTTAAGTATTATCCTTAAAGTGTTCATTGTAAGGCAGTTCACTTCAGTGAATATTTTTTATTATGTCTCAAAAAGATGATTTTGAACTATGCATGTAAGTACAATGTTAGAAAATCATATGGAGATATTTCTCCAATTGCAATGTGTGTCACGAGTTGTGACGATGAAAGGATTCTCAAAATGATCTCTCACGAAGATCATACTTCGTGCTACAGTTAGACAAGAATGAATTTCCAATCTTACATTTGAGAGTGAAGTAAATTGTTACTTTAACTTCAAAAATATAATCATAAAGAGTTCGTTCGATTCTCACATTTCTGTATATTTGTAAAAATATTTCGATTTGAACCTCCTGATTTTAAAAAGACAATTTTTAAACAGATAATTAACATGTTCTATGAGAAGGAAAGATATGGAACATTTTATGTTGGAATTCTCATCCTATTAATAGTGGAATTGGTTTAAGTTGTATGCGCAAAAATTTTGAATACCCAAGAAATCGCATATAGTAAGTAGATGCTTGTTAAGATTTTGTAAAAATGTGCATTTTAACTCACGAAATTTGGACATTTTACTTCCATCGATAAATGTTGAGCACTACTCCAGAATTCATATCATTTTTATACATTCATTGACGAAAAACAATGCGTGAACAATCGGAAAATATAATTTGTTTCTAAAAATCTATCATCGGATTTTTCGTAGCACGGAAAATGGTAAAATGTAGTAAACTGAATCCTTTGTAGATGACAGCAAATTTGCCAACATAATTTGAATACTGAAAACCATCTAGATCCTAATTTTAAATCCAAGCTCTGACAGATTTCTTCCAGAGATTTTTTGTATGCTGATCAAGAATTATATCAGTCGGACTGTGACAAATGTGGGGCTGTTTTCATATACAAATGAAATTCTCATGAATGATTAAAAAATAAATTTCTTCAAAATTGTACATGCAAAATGCGAAGTGTATTAAAAATGTTGATGATTGTGTATTCATATTTAGAAAAAGTATGTGGAAATCAGTAATTAATAAATACATAATTAGCGGCATTAGTAGGTGTTTTTCTAGGTTAATGACTAAAGTTTTAAAACAGCATTAGAAACAATTATTTATAATTTGTAGCTACCTAATAAATTTAACTTTGTTCTCAAGAATTTACTCTTGTACTAAACAAATACTTTGTACTCATGATTTTCTAACATTTTCACTCAAGAAATATAAACACCTATATTCGAGAACTGTTCCTACTTATTAATCACAGAAAACATTCTATCCGATGGGATGTCTTACCATGCAAACGACGAGAGCCAAGACGAATAAGTAGAACTTCATGTTTCCTTCGTTGGGTGGTTCTTGAGACTGTGTAGCTGAATCTTCTGGTTGCTGTACTGCAAAGCTCACCTACGCTTACTATTTATATATTTGATAAAAGGCATAAAAAATCCATTTTCTAACCATGAGTCATTATTTTGAAATGTAATAAATTTCCTTATACTCTTTTACGATAATTTAGACAACTGTTAGTTTATTAATTCACTCACAGGTTACTACTTTTCCTCCACCAACAACAATGAACAATCTGTCATTTGCATGTATATTTCGTGCTAAATATATGGTCCATAACGTCCATTTTTTCATTCAATTTGCTTCATAAACCAGACCTTTAATTTCAGAGAATAGCCTTATTGTCTCAAATAATACTGGGTGTTCAGTAATTAACTGATTTGTCTTTTTGAAAATAAATTTTTATTGACAAAAGATATATTTAAGCAATTGGTGTTTGGTTTTATTAAGTAGCCTCAAAACTTAATTAATTGATATATTTTCAAAGTTACAACAAGATGGCTCCTTGGGGCTTCAAAGTTCTCTATCGCCTTGCATAGCGTATCTTGAGTTACTGTGAGAAAGAGCACCTTTCATCTCATACACAGTGTTAAGGCGTGATTTATAGACTAGATCTACATACTTCTCTTGTTAGTCATGCATAAACTAAAGTACGTTTTGCTTTTGAGAACGAATTGTTTAAGAAATGTACGTTTTAAAACGTTCTTTTAGTTACTTTTTTTTTTAGATTTTTCGGTGTTCGGATACTTTTGTTTCAAGTTACCCAACTCCTACATTGTTTTGCAACCAGTCAAACACAACATGGTTGCGGTCTTGTATTTATTTAAGGATAAAGGAAGTTTTACTAAAATATGTAAATGTATAGAAATATATGAAGCTAACAAAGATATATTATATTGCCCCCCCCTTACGTCGCTGTGCAAAATGTCATCATTGTGTGACATTGCTAAATGAGTTAAATTAAAGTTGCAAAATTTGAAGACACCATGAACAATTATAAATTAAAAATACTTTCTAATCACATACTTTTCTTAACAATTCGTAATAAAAAAGTAAAAAAAAACATTTTCTTTTTGGATGACTAAAAAGAAATCATGCTGTGGGATGGACCTTGGGTAGTGCACAAAATGTTACCACATCTTTCGCATTATATTATTATTATTATAATTATTGAATAAATAACAACAAGCTCTAGGCAACACAACAACAACACCAGGCTGTAAGGGCTTACAGGGAATAAATTAATATACTATTTCTTTAAAAAAATGGCAGTGGCGACTCATGAGGCGACATTTAAATATACAAAAATCACATTTTATGTTTCAAACGAAACAGAATATGGTGTGCAGAATTTGTCTCTCTTACACACTAAGTGATTCAAAACAACTTAGGCATTCTCTATTGGAAAAAGTTTTGTAGTTGTAATATTCTGAAACTAAGTAAGAATTTCTTTGATCGCGTTGAGATTGTATAGGGCTTCCTTAACGGAAAAGTAATAGCATGAAATAACTGGTTGAATATTAATCTACTTTGTAAAATAACAAGAAATAAAACATATCCAGCTTCAGTAGTCCTGTGGTTACGTTCACGGACTTTAAATCGGCATTGGATAGGCAGACAGGTTCGATTCTTTCTGTCATCATACTGATTGACATTTTCTATGGTTTGTTTAAGTTTCACTAGGCGAATATGGGCATAGCACGTAGATTGCTACCTTCTTCTCTCTCACTGAGTACTCGCTAAAAGACATCATTCCAGAGACATGTGACATATTTATGCCATAGATGACCGTCTGGTCCATAAATGCAAATTTAGGAAGGAGAGGAACATTAAGAATTTTGGGGGAAAAAATCTTAAAATTATCGAAAA
>JAGDQP010025010.1:2354-25176 GCA_022664845.1 Lepisma saccharinum
TTGTTCAGAATACTCACTTAGATATATAGTACACGTACATCTTACTGCGTTCTATACTATTCTATTGCACAAGTGCAAACAAACAAATGACAGCACTAAAAATTAAGTACTGTATTATTTGACTTATGAAAGCTTTAAATTAAATCAACACAATTTCAGAAACCCATTTTTTGGTTGTGTCTGCTGATTCGGACTTGGCAACACTGGGACGTACGCGAGGAAATAAAAAACATGTAAGGGAACTAGAAGCTGAAGAAAAATAAGAGAAAAAAAAATCCGAAGAAGAAAACTGCGTGTGTCTTTTGTCTTCTTCAAACCTGATGAAAGATTTAATAATTTACTTATTTTTTATTTATTTATTTATTTATCGCAGTGCAACGTGAGTTGCTAAGACAGGAAAAAAAAAGTAAACAATACAATGTTTCAGGTTCTTTTCTATCCGAAGAAAGAAAAACTCAGGCAAATCCTAAACCTGTGTGAGATTGTGGAAAAGATTAAAAACTGGAAAATGTGTTTAACTACAAGTATTTCTTTCTCTTTATTAGTCTTTCTGTCTGCCTGTCTCTCTCTCTTCATGAAGAAAGCCACCTGAAGAAACTCTCTTATATTCGAGTGCGCCAACCTAAATCAAATTCTTAGCGTCGTTTTAAATATGAATTTTATTTTTGTCCTCTAGACATCTCAGGCTCAATCCTGGAAAGAGTGGGGGAGAGGATAGCCAGCTGGGACCAAATTTGTAGGTACAATTCCGATATTTGCCTGGTGTTATTGAGAAAATACTGAAATAACCGTAGTCAGGATGGGCGGCTGCTGGGGTTGTTCCCAGGAGCTACCGATTGCTAAGCTAACACTCTACCAACTGAGCTATGGCCGCTTGGTCAGAGCTGAAATTGGGTCACTTTTGACAAAATATGACCCGAACATAGGCAACTTGGTCCGAAACTGGACCCGAATGATCCGATTTACCCGGTCTGGGAAACATAATCAGATGGGAATTTTGGCACCGTATTTTTCATGCTCTGGGGTGGTGACCCCATTTTCACCAGGTGACCCAGAGGGCGAAACAGATATTTAGTTCTTTCCTTATTCTCCGCTGTTGCGTTTGAACAGTCCTTCCATTTGCACTGTCCGGGAACGAAGAATTCTGCGTTTGAAGTATTAAATAGAATAAAAGGATTAATATCTTGTAAACCTCTCAAATATGAAGTTCCCGTACATAGCTCAATTCTAAAGAAATCTAACATTATGGATTGATTCTAACCACAGAAACAAGACCATTCACCGGGACAAGATACTACCCCACCCGGCCAATTGGGTGAAGATTCGGTCATGAAGTCGCCGAGTTAACTGTCTGGGTCAAATTTCGGACTCATCCGGTTCAAGTTTTGAACTGGGTCACTGGGTCAACAAGGTCATTTGGGTCAAGTTTCGGACCGGGTCACCTATGTTCGGGTCAGACCGCCTCACCAAAAGTGACCCGGTTTCCGCTCTGAACTAAAAAACTACTATTTTAATGGGTTAATAATTTATTCAATTTATAACGCCAACAAAAATGCAGAAACTGATACGTTCTAACATGAAACTCGATCTATAGTAATAAGGGGAAAGAGAAGGAGTCTTCACAACCCTTCATTCACGATAAAAGGGATGCGTTCCAACCAAAGGGTGCATTAATTTAATAATAAACAAAAGGAACATAAAACAAAGATTATACCCCTTCCACACTGACACGAGCCCCATCTCTCTTCTGAAGAGCCTTGTTATTAACAAGAGAAGAAACTGGCCACATGTTACTGAAAGGGTTGGATGAACCTTATTTGCAGACATACCACTGTGTTAGGAAAAAAAAAGTTAAGTATAAAGAGTTTGAGGCTGAACCATGCGTTGCTAACGAGCTTTGACCAACAAGCTTTGTGTGGTCTGTGAAACAAGTACGTATGACAATTAAATATGTGAAACAAAGGCGCTTCTTTTGAAAAACCACAGTCATCCCAAAAAGGGCCAGTCTCATTCGTAAAAACAAACAGAAACTCTTGAAGAAAAATTGAAAAAAAAGGGGGGGGGGGGGTTAAAACAAAACGAAAGTTGTAAACTTTCGTGTACTATACTGAGTTTGAACAGAAAGTAGAAGGCTCACCGTCAGTCTCTTTTTCGAAATCTACACGGTACTTATTGTTGAGCCTCACATGTTAGTAAACTTTTGGTTACATAATTTTTCACTTTTAATCACTCTTTCAACATCTTTTTAACGTTTTGCCACTTTAGTGTGGGGCCGTAACCAGCCTAAAACCTCGGGGGGAGGGGGGTCAACCAAAGTTTAGGAAAGACAAAGGATTATACAGGGAATACGTTTGGCAATGCCACGCAGTGCTTGTCGGCTCGAGTTCGCGCTTGATTAATTTATCCCCGCCCGCCAAGCAGGCCGTGATTCTCCGATGACTTTAGGTCATACGTTAAGTTCCAATTTTAAAATATTTTAATTCACATATTTGAACACCAAGGAATGTCGGACGTATTGAAGAACCAAGTTTTTTGTTAGTATGTGTAAAATACGTGAAAAGAAATACAAAATATTTTCAACAATAAACCGTGAGGCGCAAAGTCATGGGAAAGCCACGGGCTGACTGACGTGCGGGAACAAGTGAGTTAAGGGTCATCTCGACTGACAAGTGCTGCGTTGCGTTGCCAAACGCATTCCCTGTATATATGCATGTGTGTGTGTGTGTGTGTGTGTGTGTGTGTGTGTGTGAATACAAGGTAGAAACAGAGGTTACTTACGTATACGGGACATTGTCGCAGAAGCAGGAATATTTCACACAAAAAATGGTTTGGCTCCCGCCGATCAGACATATTTACAGAAAGAAACGAGAAAATTATGGAGGAACTGTAACATGAAGCAGATTGAAATCCCAAAAATATTTATCCATTTTGACAGTGGGGCTCACGATTGTGCTAGAGGTGGCTGAGCCTTTCCTGCCCCAGTCTAGTTACGGGCCTGCATAGGTGTATCAATGAACAGCTTGATAGTGTAAGAAAAAAGTAAACAAAAGTTGTTCGAAGGGTCTTTTCGGTGATATTAAACAATTTGAATTAGTTACGAATTGAATTGAATTGATAGACTTTAGGAATCTTTGGCTCTGTTGTGGATATGGCAGAGGCGATGAACCATCCATGAACGTTGACCAGAATCTACTTTGCAGTAGAGGTGATCCAATGTTCATTATATCGAATCGAATTCGATATTAAAAAAGAAAAACATCGAAACTTGCACATTTAATATTTTGATATTCGATACATCGATATTTTAATAGTTTTAGTATTTCGATACGATACTTAGTTCGATATTTTGTTTTGATAAATTGGTTCGATGTATTTCGAATATCGGTATTCAAAAATATCGAATTTTGATATTCAATTTTAAATATCGAAGACCCCCAGCTTGAAGAGCCCATCCGGGCATTGGCATAGTATGGTTGAGGACAAACTTTGGAAGACATCTCATCTCATACAGGATATCCAACTGCAGAAAAGCCAGACCCTTTCGAATGCAAAACAAACGGTCTACTAAGGAAGCTATCAAAGCCATTCCTTCTTAACTACGGAGTCCACTACTTCTTAACTGAAGTAGCTCTGAAGATGGTATCATGATGCTGAATAAAAACGAAAGTCCATGAGCCCCATCAAGAAATGAACCTGAGTTCGCTTGTATCGAACGAACGTAGAAGTGTTAGTAAGCCGGAGTATCTCATTTAGAAAACTAGAGTCCATAAATAACAGAAAAAGAACTGGTTAAGACATCGTCTGCGTAGATATTGTACACTAACGGCTACAATTGAAGGGATGGTATGTGTAAAGGAAAAAGAGTAAGACTGAGAAAGCGCATCCACCTTATAGGCAGCAGAGATGAAACCTGGTCACTCTTGCTGACTCGGTGACACGATCTGATCTAGACATAGGTGACCCGGTCCTAAACGTAACCCCAATGAAGCGGTTTCGACTGGAGTGACCTGACTGACCCGGTGACTTGGTCTTGACCCAAATGACTAGACTCATTTTGTAATCCAATAACCCGATCACTGAATACTGACCTAACGCCTCAGACTACACTACTACCACAGTCCATCGGTTATTGGCACATGCCTGGGGGTATTTCGATCTTTCCGTGGATATGAGACTATTTCCATTATGTTATTTATTAGTATTGTTCGGAACTCTTCGGCGTCGAATTGTTCGTGCTCTGTGGATAAAATCCATATCTTGATAAAAATAATAATAATAATAATAATAAAAAAAATGTTCAAAAAGCTTGCCCAACCTTCCGGGTCACCATTTCGAAATCGGGTCATTGGGTCAGGCCGGAAAAGTTGTTTACTTACTCATAAGGCCGTTTTTTTAAAACTATACTAGAGTGTTTGAATAATGACTAGTAGTAGTAAAGCACGTATACTACACATACGCTTATAGATGATCCTACGATGAAAACACTTCTATTCTTACTGTTCGGTCCCTCATGCTCTCTCTGCTTTGACAAGAGTCAATCCATCAGCAGAACTAATCCATTTTCACCGTTCGAAAAGGACAGAGGCGGAAGCTAAATCCTATTGCCCAGCTCATGTACGGTTTATCCACTTGTGAGAGGACCGACGCCCTTTTTAATAGGATGTTCAGCTGATGCTTTTTCGCTGTATAATGAACTTTTATACACGTGTGAGCACATCTCCTCCTCCCCACGTGAACGTATGTGAGTGTGTGTGCTTAGGTCATCCTAGTCCCTCTTCCCACTGGAAGTGACCTCACACGTCATCACTGTATTCCCTGTGAAGGCTAGCTGTCACTTGCCGTATCTTCATCCAGTTAACCTCATGAATGACCTCACCCCAGTTTCAGGACATGATCCCATCTCAGTACATTTATATAAAAAGGTCAAATCCGCTTTACAGCTTGTTCTTCCCCAGTATGTGTGTGTTTTTTGCAGGTCACCATAAAACAATAAAAATACTATATTTAAAGGATTTAATACCAGATGTTTCAAAATGCAGTACGTTTTTCTCTTTTGTGTCGTCACTCGTCTGTAGGTCTATTTATTACTACTGACTTGGAAAACCTATCCTTTCATAAATCACACATACAGAGTTGTTGTACCCCATCCAGTACTGCTGGTTGCTAGATTATTACTAAATTTCTTGATTTACTAACATTAATCGCTATTCAGATAATTAACAACGCAGAAATAAAAGCATTTTCGTATGAAGCGTTTCGTAAGTGTCAAACTTTAAGTTAATCTCTGATGGTTAGTGAGATGGCAGCACTATCTCGGTATGTGTCTAATGTATTTTTTATCGTTGTGCAAGATTGGAATGCTGCTTCTATAAAGTCAAGCCTGGAGAGTTCAAAACTTTCAGTTCATAACCATCTAAAGAGTTCAATCCGTGCCGATTTATTTATTTATTTCGTTTATTGTTGAAAGAGCTTGATTATTATATGTTTGGATATTCACAACAACAATCAAATAGTTTCAACAATGAACAAAAAATCGTCACGGATTGAACTCTCCAGGCTTGACTTTATAGAAGCAGCATTCCAATCTTGAACAACGATAAAAATACATTAGACACATACGGAGATAGTGCTCCCATCTAATGTTAGAGGCCATTGATTTACACTAACCTTAACGTAATATATATGTATTAGATTGTAGATTGTGTTACTATGAAGGTGAGAATAAGTGAAATTGGAAGCCTTTAAAATTTAGTTTGGAAATTCTAAAATATATGAGAGGTAGTGCCATAAACTGTATGCTACGTGTTTTATGTGTACGGAGACATTATTTATTGATTCTTCCTCGTATTGTGCTTGTATACAAAGTAACCAAAAAGATTCTTGCAATTTTTGAAAGGTATACAGAAAATGTCACTTACCGTTAGTCCTTAAAATAAGCCCCATCGACATCCTTTTGCCAACGTTGCTGCAGGTGCGCAATGGAGGAGGGGGGATCTTGGATGCAAAAAAAGGCCATGAGTGCCTGCTGCAAGTCTGCCTCATTAGCGTCCAAAGAATGGAAGAAATAATAATAATATGTTGGCACAAGGTCCGAGGAGTACGGCGAATGGCAAAGTTTCTCCTAACCCAGTCGCTGTACAATATCCCTAACCATCAGCGCCACACGCGGCCTGGCATTATCGGCGAGGAACAATACAACCTTAAGATTCACCAATGCTGACTCCTTCTGCTGCAGTGCCCGTTGCACATGTTCCAAGTACTACGAGTACAGGTCCGCGGTGATGTTTTGGCCTGATGCTATCAGCTCGTAAAGCTCCACTTTTAGACTAGTCCACCAGACACAAAGCGTGGTGACATCCAATGTTTGTCACTCTTGGGAGGTCTCATACAGGATCCAATTTTCGTCATGGATGAGCATTACATCGAATATGGGTGTGCGGTGTTGCGGTGCCAGGTGTAGCCTCATCTGTAGCCTTTATCTGCTAGCGTACGCTAAGTTCTTACTAGTTTCCAATAATCCAGTACACACATCTAGATATGATAACAATATGGCCTTCTATCCAGCTTGAATAAAGAAAGCACAGCTTCCTGACAAGGCTGAAGCGATTATACTTAGAAGAAACCACAAAAAGAAACCAAAGCGTAACAATTTCGGAAGTATACCACCTCCTTATTCAGACTGTTCTACACAACTCTGAAGAAGAGGTACGTACAGTCTGCAAGAGAACGAACTGTGTAAGTACAGTCTGGAGAAGGAGGTAGTATATAATTATGTACTTCCGGAACTGTTACGCTTTGGTTTCTTTTTGTGGTTATTAAAAGTATAATCAGCCTTGTCAGAAAGCTGTGTTTTCTTTATTCAAGATGAGCATCTATTTAACAGATTTGGTTAATGTGGTTACACTACAAAAATAAGTTCAACAGCATCTAACTATTATAATGATGGCTGAGAATAAAGTTACGAATAAAAATAATCTATTTACAGATGTAGACACAGACAAACTGTTTCTGTTGAATTTGAATGTTTTATTTACAGCCTTTAGACATCTATGGCTCAGACCAGGATAGGGTAAAGGAAAAGGAGTCCACTAGAACCTAATTTGAAAGTACCACCCAGCATTTGCATAGTATTAGTGAAGTAAATCACTGGACAGCCCTCAGTCAGGACGTTCAGCCGTTGGGATTGAGCCCACGATGTCTCGAATGCGCGCAGGCAACGACCACTGAGCTACGGCAGCTCGGTAAAGGGCAGTAGAGAAGCTGTTACTGATACAATTTATAAATATCAAAGGTAATATGAGTAGAAATGACCAGGTACAACCACCAAGTAACTCAATTATTATCAGTGTGTAGACTATTGTACTTTATACGAAGAACAAGAGCATTTCTATTCTCTACAAGGACTTGTCTCTTTTCTTCGCTGAAAATTGTTTATACTCAGCATTGAACTTCAGCTCTCGATCTCAATGTTGCATGCGTATATGTATGTCTCTACTAGTCTTGATTTTGAGTTTGGTATGTTTGTGTGTATTTTATGTGAGTGTGTAAAGTACTATTATTTCATATTTACTTTAACATGGCACGTAGAGACAGAACTAATTAACCGTGTATTGACATTAGGAGGGAAATATATTCCTCTTCAGAACTTATATTGACATTAAGAGAAGTGCAGGAACTAACTAACAGAGTCCATATTTACATATGCACGTGTATAAAGGTCGAGCTGAAATGTACGCACCATGTATTCCACAAATTCTCTCTTTTCTTTCGTATATGTCAACGAAATATATATATATTTTTAAAACTCATTTTCCGACACTCTGAAATAACTAATCAAAAGACACAAGCAAATTAATTATTAAGGAGAAAGAACAAGGATAATGTGACATACAGTTCTCACTGGATTAATCCTTCCTCTCATTCCTTGTCGGCTTATTTTTTAACATGTTATACGAAAAAATCAGTCTTTTCAGTAAATGTTTATTAAAGGGTTGTAGGAATTGCATTAGCTGTGCGATGTATCGATATTGAAAAACAAAATATCGATATGGAAAAACTTGAAAATCGATATATCGAATACGAATATCAAACGATTTTTCGATTTGATCAATTTCCAACGATATTTCGATATGAACGATTTACGATTTCTCACTATATTTCAATATGAACGATTTTCGATAAGAGTGATTTTCGTTTTAGAATGATTTTCGATTTAGAATTCTTTTCGATATAAAATGATTTTCGTTTTAGAATGATTTTCGATTTAGAATGATATTCGTTTTAGAATGATTTTCGTTTTAAAATTATTTTCGATTTAAAATGATTTTTCGACATTCAATTTTCAATATTTTAAATTTTCGATATATCATTCCATTTTCGATTTGTCAGTGATATCGAAATTCGATATCGAAATTCAGAAATCGAACTGGAGTAGAATGTTTAAGTGACTTATCACCAACAACTCAAATCTAATCACCAACAACTTGAAAATTAATTAATTCTAAAGAAAAAAAAAACTCGAGTTACAAAAGCCCAAATGCAAAATTGAATTACGGCGTTTGGAAGACAAATGGCGCACACAGGAAATATTAATTCATAATGAGAAGAAGTTAGACAGTGAGTGGTGTTACTTGCCCATTTGTTTGGAACGATTATTGAATGCTAAAGAAAAAAAATAATAATAATTTAATTCTCCATTAGTCTCAATTGGTAACTTTGGCCTATGATGGTCTTGTCTCAGAGGTGACGTTTCTCGACGCTCATTCCTCCTGGAACACGGATGGGGAATGTTACGACCAGGGACTTAGTTGAGATGCTATTCAGTCATTCGCCTGATGAAACTGATTTTCACTCTATCTTCTTCTACGCTTCGATTTATTTTAATATCACGTTCTTTTGTTTCTCATTAGTGGATTTATTAAATTTGAACTGCGAAATATAACAGTTATTAAGGCATAATTCCACGGTAGTTTATTTGACCTTGTGCAAAGTGCTGAGCAGAATCATCTTCAAATCTTAAACCCTAGGCAATCGGAAAAAAACGGGGCAAGCGGCAAGCTGTTGTACAAAATGGGGCTAGATATTTGTATTCAGATTCTAAGTAGGTATTTTCTGCAACAATTAAACAATGTTTTTATGTTACAATAGAAAGAAGCATTGTTTCGGAAATGTTCAAAACTACCTTGTAAATTTTGTACAACTTATCAAAACAGAAATTAAATATTTCATTTATCTTTAACAGTGGTTTTATTTATTGAAGCCTTATCATTTTATATTATTTACCGCCCTTCTTATGCCTTCTGCACTCGGCAATAGAGATTATAGGTTTATTTTAATGATTTTTTATGTCTAATGAAATTATCCCATTTTTATCAAACTAGTAGGACAAAACGGGGAAAACTGATTTCTTTCTTGGAAAATGTAATTTCCAGCAGAAACGACAACAACACTGAAATACAATATTTGACTATATCTCTGTGTAGTAGAAGGATGGAAGTTTCATTGGAGCCGAAAAGCATTCTGGGTAGTTCCCTTACTATACACACTACAGTCAAGTAAATTTACATCTCCCCGTTTAGTACAACTGTCCCCTATTTCAATCTTAGATGCTTACCCTTTGTTAAACTATTATTTATAAATAGTAAATTACTTCTGCTATACCCTGTATTTGAGGTTTGTTTTTTGTTCAATCTAAATTTTTGGGTGAAAATTTGATAAAAATTCAAATGTAGACTTGCCTGATTTGTTTATTTTTATTTTTATGTAAGAAAAAAAAAATCTTGAACAAAACCGAAAACTCCATGAAGTTTTAAAAAGCGAAATTGGTTGGTTTTATGTTTTTTTAGAAACTGGCTTTCCCATAACTCAGTGTTTCTTTCATCCATATTTACTTTATATATAGTTAATAACAATAGTTAATAACAACTCCTACGGAAAGACGAAAGAGAAACATATTGTAGCCGTTGGTTTACACGGACATTATATGAACCACTAAAATGTACTTAAGCCCAGCGAATGTCATGAAAATCAGATCTTTATGGCCTTTGAGTGTGAAACTTTGTAATGACCACGCTCAAGAGAAGTTTAAGCAAGGAA
The DNA here is from genome assembly GCA_022664845.1 of Lepisma saccharinum. NCBI lineage: Eukaryota > Metazoa > Arthropoda > Insecta > Zygentoma > Lepismatidae > Lepisma > Lepisma saccharinum. The sequence continues at coordinate 12,450 of JAGDQP010025010.1, forward strand.
GGACCCAGCAGCAAACATTCCACAAACTCCCTTTACTTATCTTTAGATTAGCAAACTTAAACAACGGACTGAATCGCGGGGGGTCATTCCAAAATTTTATAGTGGTGCTTGGTTGTAGGGTATGAGGGAGAGAATTACTTACTTACAAACAGTTTGTTATGATCGAAGTATTTTCATGTCGTTATACGGCGAGGAAACCTTGTTCTAAGATTACAGTTATGAGATTAATATTGATAGCAACGATATACAATAAACGTAGGAGAGGGAGAAAAAAAAACAAGATAAGAAAATTACTTTATCATAGCTGCTTTGATTTCTAAAGATTTGTTCACGTCTGTATACAGGGTGACAAACATGTGCTCTCCGCAGTTTATAGAGTGTTCGAAGGCCTAGCAGGATAAGTGCCTTGGAAGGAATTGTGATAATACTTAGTTTAGTTTCACATTAGATCACACATATACACATAAAAAAGTATAGAGGAAGAGAGCGAAGTTCACGTGTTCACAAAGTCCTGTGACTTTTTATATATACCATGAGCTCCTGCGTAGCCTAGTCAGTAGCGCGCTCGACTTCAGTGCGAGTGGTCCCGGGTTCGATTCCCGGTGGGTGCTCAAAAATATCGGTGTTGACCCAGCATCGTGAGGACAATTGGGGAGCTGCTGTGAATAAAAGACAGTGGCGATCACAATGAGAGCTTCGGCCCTCCTCTCCCAACCCGTCTGGTCAACGTGGGAGCAGTACATCAACTCCTCCCTCCGGGGAGAGGCCTCATTCACTATTGGATTGAATATGGCTGTGATTTATTTATATATACCATGTTCAGCATCAAAAATGATGGCTCTCCACCAAATTTCACCTCAAAAGATGCTAACCTAACCTCAAAATAAATTAAAATGTGTTTTTTTTTTTTAGTTTCGCGATATCTCGGTCGGATTTGCACCTACGATGACCTTCTATTTTTTATAATTGAAGATTTTTTCAAGCTTTACAAGATGGTAATTCTTTCATTTATGTTGGCGCAAAATTCAAATTTTTAGAGAGGTTAGAAAATTTGAAAATTGAATTGAAAAAAAAAACCTAAGACAACAGTTGGCTCAAAAAAATAAATATACGTTATGTATTTTTAGTGGTTCTATAACCATGAATGTTTTCAGACTTTTTAAAAGTGGTAGAACATAACCAAAAAATAAGATACGTGACCGGGCTTCTTTGTAACACATGCACTGTAAATACAAGCAGGGACGGCGGAAGGGGAAAATATCACCCGGGCAAATAATTAATCCATATGGCGCCCCCTATAACTCCATTAGTATTACTAAGTTTCCATTTGGCGCCCTTCTCCCCACGAAAACTGCGCTTGTGAAAACACCTCTTCTCTACGCCCAGTTTATATATAATCAGATCTATAGTTGGAAATGCCGCCAGCGCCTGGAGCCACCGGATGGACGATGTGACTAAAGGCCCTAAACACCTTTAGTAAATACTAGGAAGATCATACCAGGTGTTCTTATCGAAATTATACTATATGACCATCACACAGCAGGTGTTATTGTCTGAGATCTACCTCATCAATCAGACACGTCCCTTCTCATAGAGAAGAGAATTTCACATCCGAAAGAAATGTAGTCAAGGCAAAAAAGCTACCAGTATTGTTCATAAAAGAAAAGTGCTAATTCAAATGTTGGAACTATGGACAAATGAAAATTGGGTTTACAGTATTTACAAAATGAATGCTACAATCTACAGGAATATTTGTGACGATAAGTTGAACTGGAAAATTACATTCGTGATGATGCCCAGATAGAATTATATTTAATGATCATTTATGTACAAAGGTATAAACGAAATACACGCGTCTCCAGGAGTCTCCTAGCGAGCTAACTGTCTTTTTAGTCCTTTAATAAGCAGAGGGGCTGAGCTACTGCGGCCTGCAAAATAAGAGTCCAATTTAACATAGATTTAACACATTTCTAGGAATATAGTGGTTTCATCACGTTCTTTCGCAAAAAAATATGACTCAATAGCCTCTTGAACATAATACATGGCATCGCAAAGATAAGTAAGTAAAGCCTGCATAACGTATTTTTTCTTAGAAATAAAGGGTGTTTTTATAACCCAAGTAACAACTTTCTTATGAAAATATCGATTATATTTTTCCTTATTTCTGTATAGAAAATAGCTCACAAGGTCTTCACTTAAGTACCTTCATAATACCACAAAGTATGTTGAAGGCGCTATTGAGAATTTTTTTCGAAGGAACCGCATGAAACCATGATATTCCTAAAAAATGTATGAAAATCCATGTTAAATTCGATGCTTATTTTGCAGGCCGCTGTCGCTCAGTCCCTTCTGCCTCTTAACGTAGACGGATCCCAGTCCAAATAGACCGTTTCTCGTCCTTGAAGACCTATTTATAGAATTTTGACATAACGCGATACAACGATGAATCGATTATAGACTTCCCTGGACGTGTTGTAGCTACGACTTCTACTGGTGCTCAGCTCCAATGCTTGATCTTTACCACGACAAACCTAATTAAGAAATCCCACTATGGAACTCTACTATGGGAGTAGTAGAGGTTTGCAGTAGGGTGCCTCTAACACAACTCCACTCCATGGAGCAGCGCGTACTATTCATGGTGTAAAACTATTGTGGTTTTAGACATTCTAATGAGATGTCTCTGTTTTCAAGACTAGCGATAATATGATGTGATGGGCAATCAACGTAAAAAGCATAATCGGACACTTTGGGAAAGATATTAGCGGAAATTACATTTAGAAATTCACTCAGTTAGAAAAAGTCTCATCACAGAGACATGCTCTTCTAAACTTACATTATATACTGTTTCTCATAGTATTTGCATATGCTACTAAAAGAAAGGTATTGAAATAAATACATCATGTTCGAAACTGATCTGGACAACATTTTATTCAACATAAAAAAGGGGGTCAACAAGTTTAAAAATGGAATTGAATTGAAATAGTCTTGATTGAAGGGAGTAAGGGATCATGTGACATACAAGGACTGTCAAATCTGCATGAGCTGAGTAGGGCTCTCCGTTAGCAAAGGTAAAGCTTTCCTAGAATTGGCGCGACTATAAATTCTGTAAAATGAATAAGTAAAATTATTTCTTGCATTATAAATTGTCTAGTTGGAAGTAAAGTGTATTATGCTTTCTTCACGATCGACAGGCTACAATTGAGGCGTATACATGAACAAAATTCTATGTCCTATCTTTTAACATGGAACATATACCTTTGTTCGTGCATACGCCTCAATTCTAAAGAATTTGAGGTGCAGATTTTTAATAAAAGTTACGTCTTTATGTTGTTAGTCGTAAATAATGATTTCAGGTAACTACTTACAACAAAGGTCAAACAATTACAAAGCAACCCGCAAAATCACTAATTGATCACAGATGTAAGGTAATGTATACTTGTGCTGTGTTAATGGATGGTAGCGTTATAAATATATAATATAATAAAATAAATGTATCTGTTTTTCTACAGGATATCCGAGAATGAATGGTGCGGTTTCATAAGGTCGCTGTGAAGTATGTACGTACATCGAAGTGTTGTTTCACATTCTACGACGTATATTGGAACAGTAAGCCTTGAGAACATTAACATAACTTTTTCTCCTATTATAAACTAGGTCTCATTCATCTTGGGCGATGCCTACAAAATTAAACTGATCAAGTAGTTAGCATTTAACGAAATGTTTTGGAAGTACAGTCAAGGGCGTCCATCAGGGGGAAACTGGGCCCCCCTTTAAAATCACAACATGGGCGCTCCTGAGTACAGTAGAACTCCGTTAATCCGTCACCTACGAGATTGAGCGCATGGTCGGAAGGCAAGGAAAGTTGGATTATGAAAAGAGCAATGTGTTTACGTTGTTTCGTTACCATAATGGGACGAGTTCACTACACTGAAAGACGATTTTTTAACACAGAAATGTGTACACCTTAAGACAAAAGCACTCGTAAACCAAAGCATAAAACGAACTGGTTAAATGTTACCTGCTAACTGACTCAACACTGAACGTAGTGTTTCAACTTTTCAAGGACAAGTACAGCTATTCCTCAACCTTCGTCATGGTCGGATTATGCAAGGAGTTGAACCATCGGAGGCCGGATTACCACGGCTCTTCTGTAGTTCACTCAGTACCTTTACGAAGAAGTCAAAAGTTAAGGCATAGTTTAAGACTTCATAATGTTGAAATTGTAGGAAAATTTTGATACCTGCTAAAAGAACTCCAACGTACTTGATTAAATTTGATTCAGTAGTTCTCACTTGATATGAAAATATGTGAAAGAAAGCCTCGTTACCATAGAAACGATAGTAAGGTAAAAATTTTGGTACGGCCGAAACATGGAATGTTGTTCATTCTAACAGAATATTGAGCTTGGATGTAATAGGTCTAATCGTTCTTGTGTAATTCGTGAAAAAGTCTCTTTGAGTACCGTTACCATGGAAACCATAAAACTTTTCCTTAATCTATTACTCTACAAAACTTCTGCACCACAACTACTATCACTGTACAAAAATTGATAGTCATCGGTCCAGATATCTTGGAGGAGTTTCATCTCAAAAAGTATAGAGTGAAGTATAAGAGCTTCGCTCGCTCAGCTCAATAAATACATAGATAGATTGATAACTAAATTTAAGGTTCTCCGACACTTAGACGAGACAACGAACTGTTCATAGAGGGCGCTACGATTTCTTCGTCTGCGGACTTTCCACCCTTTCCACCAAGTCACAATGCAGTAGGAGAAATGTATAAACAACCTCGAGTCGTTCGACACAAGCTAACTTGAAAACTCAGTTTGAAGTTCCTGTTTTTTATTACAAATTCCAGAAGATTTTAAACGACAATAATAGTGGTTTCAAATCTTAAGCATATTACTAAGAAGAACAACTATAAGGACTTTATAATAATAGCTGTTTTTTTTCTCCCTCAGAACACGAAAGAACAAAAGGCACTATAAGGATAACTAACCACATATTTGAACAACTAATGGATTCTATCTAAGACAAATGCGTAAGAAATATAGTCCTCAAAGGTCACAAAACTAATCATGTCTGTCTGATTGCTTGACTTCTACTATTAAGTTACGAAAGAGGGTTGGAGAGAGAGAGAGAAGAAAATAATCTTGCTGTTTCCTTGACAACGTACTGAGCAAAGATGTCAGAGCAGTTACTTCTGTTCTACACGTCCTATCTCCCCCTTCTTTCTGACCCATCTCCTCCTATCTTTATGTATTATTATTATTAATAATAATAGTAGTAGTAATTGTAGTAGTTTTAATTGTTGTTGTCGTTGCTGCACTTGTAGTTGTATACAGTATGTCAGGAAATAAAGCATTCCGAAATAAGCACTGATAGGAACATGCACTGATGTATCAAATTTGAACTGAATTTTAGTGCACAATGTTAGAGAGACAATAGGTCAATCAGTGTAAGACAACGTCAGACCAGAAACAGAACAAGCAGCAAACAAAACATAAAGCAGACATGCTCCAGTCCAGCACCAAACATTTTTTTAAAAACGCACTGCAAACTGTCAAACATAGGTACAATTATATCGCGTAAAACTGAATGCAACCAACGAGTAATATTCAATTTCAGTTGTTGACTATTACGAGCAACTGGGTCACAGTAGACTCGCCCCTTGCGTATGCCCCTCCCACACACACAAAAAAAAATCAGGCGGGGTGAGATCAGGTGAAGATACGAATAATCTGTTTGTATCGAGATTGACTGGTTTTGAAAGTGTTGTCGTAAAAGCTATAAGGATTCACTAGCAGTGTGAGCAGTGGTTTCGCCTTGCTGAAACCATTGTGTGTTGGTTCTTATTGATTGATCGCTTTCTTTGTGAGCGCTTTTATCGTTGACGCAGCGTTTGACGAAATTTTGCAACTACCAACAGCACTGACAGCTTTGTTGGAGGAGGTTTCTGGTACTCTAACTAAAACAAGTTCCAAACAAATTCCACTACTTTGGGTACTTCCGTGTGAGCGGAAATAATGCTCCACAATAAATGCCTTCTAACACTCAAGGTCATTACGGCATGCACCTGTTCTCTGCAAGAACTGAAGTCACACTAGCACTGTAGGACTCTACTTTCTTAACACTGCAGACGGTGTAAATTGCTGCCAACTTTCGGTGTACTTTATTCCCGACCATACTGTAGTAGTTATTGCAGTTGAAGAGCACAGGAAAAGAACGTGCTTTCTCCATTTTGAACGAAATTGAAATAAGAGCGCCATCAGATTTCTCTTTGAAGGGTTTTTGCAACAAACTATCATGAACGAAGAGAATATGTATAGTCCGTCTATTACAAGAAAATCTTTGGTTGATGTGGAGGTATACGTAATGTCGATTATCGACTTTTAAAACGCTTTCCTGAAAAATCAAGAAAATGGATTAAGCACGTTCTTTTGCTGTGGTCTTTAGTAGTAGTAGTAGTAGTATTTGTTGTTGTTGTGGCAACTAACATTATGAACTTCTCGAATGTTCCGAGCATATTTGTAGACTTTATTGATCCAATGTTTGCATTTGTAACAACATTCGTTGATAAATTAATGTTAGTTGAGGTAAAAAGCATACACGACTAACGTTTCCAATTGTATTAATTGTAATTGTTGACAAGATAGTAAACAAACTTTCACACATATGAATATTCAAATGAACCGCTTACTGCAAAAAGACTACTAGTACAACATTTATACTTTTTTTTTTTTTTGACGATTACGGTTTTGAATGGGTAGATGGATCGTTTACCACAGAGAGGAAACTTATCCGCACAACAGCATAGGCCTGAAAACGCCTTCAATTTTCCGCTTACTGCAGATAGGGAACTACTCAGGGACAAGATGCAGTGTTTTGTCTCTCCTGTAAAATTACGAAATGTGGACATGTTGCCTTTTTGAAGTAAGCAGTTCAAATTTATTGTCATCACAGTTTCTCGCGAATAAAGTGATTGGATCAATTGCTGAGATTCTTACCCTCAAACTAAAGTTGCCGAGCCGCGTAGCATTCGGGAGGTCGTGGGTTCGATCCCAGCGGCCAACCATCCTGACTGACGGTTTTCCAGAGCTTTTCATCAGTCACACCAGGCAAATATCGAGATGGTATCTTCAACATTGGCCCTGGCCAACACCTTCCTAAATTCTTTCTCCTCCCCTATCCCGGCCTGAGTCTTAGATGCCTAAAGGCCATAAATATAATTCAAAATCAAACTAAAGTTTTTTTCCTGTACGCACATCTCAAAATACAGTTTATGGACTGATTCTTCCTGTCATCGATTCAATTCAAAAGTAAGAAATGGTGTATTACCAGAGAGAAGAGAATTTCCTTCTCTCTGGTATTTACATAGTGTTTCTACGAAGATAAGAAAAAGTCTGAATCATACGTATCAGTTTCTAAACTGAAAACTGTTCAATGTCACAATACAAGAATGTTTTTCATAGCACAATGTCTTGTACCTAGAACCTGCCGGTGCCTGTATTTCTCCCTATACGTTTTCCTTACTTTCCCCATCTCGCTTTAACTTCTACAGCTCATCATGATTCAGCCACATTGTACAAATAAGTATTACACAGCAAGAAAAGAAATATGGGGGAGGGGGGGGGAGGAATCGTTGAACATGAAATAATCTCTCAACGTTTTCAAGACTGACCTCTTATGAAATTTTCGTGCTCCCAAGTCACGAGGTGACTTCAACCCTACCAAAAAGCATCTCTCGTGAGCACACATGCCTGTACGTAGGTTCAAGGTGGAGAACAGACAAATGAGAATACCATACAAGAAGGTCAAGAAACATTATATGAATCTCAACGTTAGAGAGAAGAGAGAAAAGACCGAGGCAAAGGAAGGTTCATCCACAAAGATGAGAATGGAATATATTATCAGATTCTTTTTTGATTGATTACCCTAACATGTCAGCTGTCAATTTGACTTTTACATATTTTTAACGCCATGTTGAAATATGATGTATACATATACACATATATGCGTGCACTCATATAGTGTGAGGATATAATCTAGCTGACTATATAGTTTTCGAAGTTAATTTATTATGCCTACGGCGTATTATCTTCAGACAATATAACTGAAAACATTGACTTGGAAGCTAGAAAAGATGTTTATTAGTAATGATATCTTGAAAGACGAGATTTAGGTCAAGCATTTTAAATAGAGAGGAAGGAGGTCATGTAGCATGTTTCCAGCTAGGCTAGCTAGCTCGTTCCCAGAAATTCAAATGTGAAGTCATTTTTCACCCACGTTTATTTGTTTAGGAGATAGGGATCCTGAAAGCTGCGATTAGATAAAAGATAATGGTTTATGATTCTTTTATTCCAGATCATTCAGCAATGGTGTGAACCCTCTGTGAACGGATTGTGCTTGTGCTGATGAGTGGTTATCGCAGTACCAGGGTGGTTGCTTGCAACTCAGTTCAATGGGTGTCATCCGGATAGAGCAGACAGAGCACATTCAACCCTCTTCAAGGTATTGGAAGAAATTTGAGAAAACCCAACTGGATCATTGCGTGGCAGAGAACGCAGTGGACGATCACGGATCTTAACCGACGAGAACACAGTAACAGCACTTGCGGCAGCCATTGTGAAAAGTTCGATGATTAAGGCGAAGTCAGCTGTCAGTAAGAGGTCTGTATTACGGGTGCTGCATGAAAACAAGCGGAGGAATTGCAACATCTAAGTGAAGATGATCCAGACAGGCTGTTACAGTTCGCACAATGGGCTTTGTAGCGGTGTAATACGGATCTAGAATGTTCTCTTTGTGTGTGTTATGTAGTGATGAGCCCCTGTTCTAAATCCATGGTGAGGTCAATAAACAGAACCACTGTTATTGGTCTACTGACAACCTATCGCGTGTAGCTGACAGTAAAGCATGTGGTGGCAGCAAGATCATGGTGTGCTGTGGGATATGGGGCACATGAACTGTGTTCTGTATTCATGTTCAACCATGATAACTTGTCTGGCGAATGATACCTGGACATCCTTCGCGAGAGCGTGTTCCCCTCACTCCTGGGAGTCCTGAATCCTGAAGGCGGTTTCCCTGTATTTTTTAGAAAGATGGTGCGTTCCCGCACTACGTTACAGAGGTGTGAGAGTAGTTGTGCATCCAATTTCTGGCATGTTGGTTCGGTCGGATCTATTGAGTGGCCCACTCGTTCACCTGACATCATGCCCCTTGATTTCTATCTCTGGGGCTATCTGAAAAACATTGTGCATCGTGAAAAAATCCGATGTGTTACATAGTTTTCATGAGGACTGAAGAAAAGGGGATTTGATACGTATGTCCGCTAAAATGGCGGCCATATTGAAGACGCCAAATCGTAACGTTCAGAATCCATATCTCCTAAGCAAATAAACGTTGGTGAAATATGATTTTACATTTGAATTCCTGGGAACGAGCTAGCCTAAAACGATTGTCACATGACTCCTCTCTATTTAAAATTCTAGACCTAAATTCAAGATGACCGCTATAGTAGGTAGAGTCTCACGTACATTACCGTATCCAATATTTGGTCTCACTACCTACACCTGTTTTCTACTTGCCCGAGTGCTTCCAGACTTCTGTCTCACTCCATATACGTACATGTTTGTGAACATGCTCCAAAGCGTTCTTAATACCTATAACCACGTTAATGGAGAAAAACGTGTTTCGAATTTGGTAACAATATCTACTCATCTTGTTGGATTTACCCTGTTGTATCTTTTTTAATTCCAACTCTAAAAGTGTGGAACCAACTGTTTTCCAAACTACAGACTTAAAAATGTCGAATCCGTTAAAAAAAACAACATTAAAAAACAACAACATAGGCTTAAGCAAATTTCCTTCGTCACCATCATACAGGTTGTAAGTTTCAAAGTTACTACGCGAAATAAACACTATTAGAAGCTATGCCCCTCCTTGAATTTACTCTGTATAATAATGCAATCTACAATACATCACTGCTAGGTATATTGCATAACCATTCAGGATATTTCACATAATCGAAGGAAAAACATTTAAATTAGAGTATCCTAGCACATGAATCTATCTAACACTACTGTAGTGAATACGCAATGACATCTCTCGGTATGACATCGAACGTAAAGGAAACGAAAAAGATAGCATTACCTTCTGGAATATGAAAAGACTGAAATGAGTCACCGGGCCATTGGGATGAAGATTTGGATCCGGTCACCGAGTCTATCATCGGGATCCAGCTTGGCACAGTAACTCGATTTGGACTCGGTGACCCTTCAATTTAGGGTAGAGTTATTAAATACACTGGTGCGTTTGAAAAGTTATTCTGTCAGAGGGAGACCGAAGCGGTGGTGGAGGTCATCGAGACAGGGGTTTTACTCCCAGAACACGGCAAAAAATTCTTACCATTAGTAATAAGTAATAACCTATGGAAATAGTCCCATATTCCGGAAAGAATAAAAAACCTAAGGGTGTACAGAATTGCAAATAGACGCCGACCGAGGTAGTCGTGTTGTCTGAGGCATTAGTCAGTTAGGCCACTCCGGTTAAAACCGGGTCAATCGAATTACTAGATCATTCGAGTCAGGTTTCAGCTCTGTTTGTGTTCTCAGCTTTGCAAGTTACATTATTACTAGTCTTTAAAAAATGTCGGGGATATTTTTCTAAGCCACCCTCCTTTTGCCCTAAAGCACATTTACAACATAGTACTCTCAAACTCAACGAGTCTGTCCACTCGGATCAAGAGTTAGGTTGCGGGAGACCAACTTGGGTCACGAGTCGGGTCAAATCAACTCTGGTCTACCCGAACTGACCCGTTGGACGCAAATGTCTCAATAAATGGCCGCCTACCAAAACAACTCCTCTGAATTTCCAAATACTTCCGCCTATGTAGGGTAAGTTTATACAAAACCACTCATACCTTAACATTAAAAAAAAATCTCATTTCGCTGGAATTTAGATTTGACGCTGGCATTATTTCCTTTTTGCCCTTCGTTCATTGCTTTGGCCTCTTCTCTTTCATACACTCTCCCTCCCACCCTCTCCCTCTCTTTCTTCCTTTCTCCACGACTTAGCTTGCAGTGGGAGAAATTAGGTTGGAAGGTAAAAATAATGGCAAGCAAGGGTTGGGGGTTTGGCTTTTGGTCTAGGGGTGGATGGGTTACCGGAACGAGCACCGGACCCAACTAATTATGGTTCATTATTAATTCGTGGCCTCCCTACCCCCACAGGCTTTTCCACTTGGGGACCGTAGGCCACATTCACGTTATGTAGAAGAGCCCAAAGCCTTCTCCCCCTCCCCCCTCTCATGAACTCTGCTCCCGCACTTTTGTTTCAGCCACACCCCTCGGTCCCCCTTTCCCTGGAAACATGCCTACGTCAGCCACTCGGCGAGTTTATGCGGGCACGCACGTCACTTGTTGTAAGAAACATGCTTACGCTGAACTGAACGTCCCAACCAACGAAGGAAGAGAATTTGCTGCTGCTTTCTACGGAATGAGAAAGTAGTGTGCAACGCGAACGGAGAAAAAAATTGGAACGACGCTGTACTGTTGCATCCCCCGTTTGTTGTGGTGGATAAACTATGTTGTCGGACATTCTCGGAATAAGCACACAACATCCCAAGCTGTGTTCCACTAAGATGGGAAAGGTGGGATGGGATGGGGATGTCTGGTACATAGTCTTTATGTTTACATATATTTTCCCGGGACTCTTTGTTTACTTATCTCAACAAAAGCAAATACAATTCGTACACAATAGCGAAAATCACAGACGGTACACTCCAATTCATAAAAGATGGAAAATCAAACTTTTTGTACAAATGAAAAGAATTGGGCAATGGGGCGATAACGAACTCATATTCTATTAGATTAAAAAAAAATGATTCACATGTTTTGTTTGTGCTATACAGAGGCAAGTACCCAAAGTTCTCCCACTTTTTTTAGATGCTCATAAAAATCCACTGTAATTCTAATGATAATGTAACTGTTATGTATGTATTATCGGTATTATGTTTGCACTAACTTCTACAAACATTAAAGTGACTTGCTGTGACTCCGTCCATACAAAGTGAGAATTCATTTTCCAGAACAATACAAAAATGTCTACGAAAAAAGTGTTCCCAATTTCGCCCACTTTCCAGTGACATAAAGATTTACAATGTATGAAACAAAAAAAAAACAACAATAAATCTCCTTACTCTCTATAGTGGGATACTATTGACAAATATTTGTAATTGTGCATAAAAGTACGAGTGTAATTTTTCTAAATTAAAGAAGAAGAAAACTGTAAATACAAAAATTCTGATACATTGGAAGTTCAAAACACGAAATCTGAAGAAAATGTAGCTTTTATCTTCAAACTGCTCTCTAGTTAATGCAGGTAAATGTCACAGGTGAAAAGTGAATCTTTTGCTTCTTTATCAACACAATTTTCATGGAACCAAATGTGACACTTTTTACATGCAATCCACTTTTCATCGTTGTCTTAGAAGTCAAGTCATTCACTCTGTATCTTGATCACCGATAGATTCGGTACATATTGGTGTATAACTACAGTTGCAATCTTATTTTGATGTCGCTGCTTGATAAACAAAGACTTCTAGCTTTACTTCTACGAGGTTGCTTATTTGTCTCCTTTGAAAATCCTCTAGCAATGTTAGATGTGGCAATATAGTTATCAAATAGCAAATATATTGCGCGATTTTCACTGAATTGCAGTTTGTTCTCTGC
>JAGDQP010025011.1:0-27326 GCA_022664845.1 Lepisma saccharinum
TTAAAATAGAGAGAGTGTATGTGTAACGTAAGAGAAAAAAATAAAGATGAATAGAGATAGGGAGAGGAAGAAGAAGAGAAAGAAGCAGCGAAGACACGATAACAATACATCAAGAAAGAGAGGAAGAGAGAAAAATCAATGAAAAACATGAACAGTATATTATGATTGTGCTAAAGAACACACACTGTTAACTCTGATTCTCGCCAGTGATGCTTCGTAACTTGTTAGTTCTCCAGCGGGAGATGAAGATCTCTTTGAATACTTCAGTTTATGCGAAAAAGAAACTAGTTGGTGGAGAATCGAACATAGGTTCTCAAATTTGCAGTCCAGCACGCTAGCGATAATCCACACTTACCTGTATCCAGTACGTGCTTAACAAATGCAATAGTGTTTCTTTCTAAGACTAATAACATGAAAAGTTCATCCTTCAGATCAATGACGTGTCCTGGTAACCCCCTGAGGCTTGATTTGAACTTTTCCAACTAACATTCGTAAATCGTCTTCCTAAATACAATGACTCTGGTGCTTCTTTCTACAATCGGAAATATTCTCCGTTTTGTATGGGAAGTTATGATTAGATTATTCACGATCTCTTTGTAAAAAAATGTTTAGCTAGAGCAGGTTTTGAACCTATGTTGACACACTTTTGCATTGAAATCCCCAGTTCGTTTCCTCTACTCTATCTTCCCAACAAAACAGAGCAGCAATATATTACTAAGTTCAAGTGCGAGGAAAATGTAACATTGAGTGTATGTATTACATTTTGTCTGTATGTATTGTGTGGTAAATAAACACATGTGTATGCATGTCCTTTTTGCCATGTCGAATTATGAGATGAATATATTATGACAGTTTTAGAAACATTCAGTTTAGGGTAAGTATTGCCACATTAAGATACGATCATTTATTGTATTTTAATTTTAGGACGTTTCTAGAGCAACGACGGTTTTCCGTCGTTGCTTTAAGCTATTAACCTCGAAGGTTAATTTGCAAGAGCAACGACGGGACGGGACGGCACAAAACTTTGCGTAAACAGAATTTTTGAGTAAACTGTACTTTTGCTTTTACCCACCGCTAACAAGGGGGCTGCGCCCCCTCCCGCGGCTAATGCCGCCCAGCTCCCTTCGGACGCTCCCTCTCCCCCTTGCACACCTGTCGCTCGGTGTGCATCCTGCCCTGGTGGGTTTATATACATCCTAGTTTTTAGTGGCCTCTTTTAAAATTATAAATCACAACTTTTATTAAATTTCGTTTTATGTCTTTACATAAAAAACGAAAAAAACTTTAATTTTCGTTAAAAAAATAATATGCGAAAAGTAGACGCCAGGGTTTGAACACGGGACCTTTTTATCAACTTTGTAATACCTTATCCACAAGACCAAGCTTCTGCTAGGCTGAGCGGTTGTCGGTGTTACTTCAAGTTCAAGCTACGCGAGAGAGGAATATGTTCCATCGTTGCTCTAGTAAATTAATCCTCGATGTTAAAAACTTAAAGCAACGACGGAAAACCGTCGTTGCTCTCGACACAACCTTTATTTTAACGTAAACCAGCCTGAACGAAGCTAACATTACCAAAAAAAAAAATTCATTACCAAATGGAGAAGTTAAAACTGCAATTTAAAAGTTCTAATACACTTCTTGCAATATCACAAGTTGAGCGTAATACAAATTTTAACTTTTGACAGTTTATTTTGTAAGTATAAAACGTCGTCACTTGCAGGCGATTCGAATCTTCAACCATAAGGTTTCCTACTACAGCAAGTGCCTCCGGATTGAATTGAATTCGTCATCATATGTCTATATTACTCGAAAGTGTATCTTTTTTGTAAATTTTCGGAACGGACTTACTGACTGAAGTCGCCTAGCATCAAAATTATCTTTACATTTTCAACTTTTGTGGAATAAGAAAGGAAAACTACATGAACTTGCAATAATGTTAGCGGTATAGAATATGCCTACATTGAATACTTACTGCCCAGCGTAGCTCTCATGGCCGAAGTTTTTCAAGCTTTTGGTTATTGTACTTTTGATGCTGATGGGATCAAACCGCATATTTTCCAACATTTTTTTACTTTTCCAGCTACGTCGGAAAGTTAAATTTGCGTTCTCTACCAATTGTAAATGGCGTTTATATTCAAAATAAGACAAATGGTGGTTGAATTGATTTACAAATGTTTATATAATGAAGAAGAGAATTAAGGTAGTATGCAAAGACAAAAACTATTTTTAAATATTATCTGTTATTGCTACGAACGACTAAACAAACAGCTGAGCTATTAACGACTTGGCATATATTTTTGGCTAAAGTCTGTTCCGAACCACTCTCTTCAATAGTCCCCCACGGACTTGAACCCATGTTTACGCGCACCAAGAAGCAAGTAAATATTTTGTGTAACACAAGCAGCTTATTCGGCAAACCATGTATAGTATAGCTCCCGACTATTATGTATACGTTGGATCAGGGTTTCTCAACCTGGGGGTCACGACTCCCAAGGGGATCGCGAGACGTTTTGTAAAAATAAATTTAATTAGGGTTTTGTAAGCTAAAACTAATAAATTTCAGAGAAGGTATTTTATTTTACTTGTTTCCATAATTACTAAATGTAATGTAATTAGTTGAATAGTTTTTCTCTAATATAGTTAGGATATTTATGACCAAATACAGCAAATCGACTTTCATGTGTTCAAATGAAAAACAAATATTACAGAAAATAAAAAAGGACATAAATATTTAAAACATTACGAAAGATTGCACAAGTTTACTAGGTTAGCGCAAAATCTGAGCCGATTTTCATTTAACCAGTTTCAAAATATCCTTTTCAATTTTTGTGATACATTTTTTGTCAAAAGTTAGGTTCCTATCTTTCCATGCCTGGCGCTCTGCGGTGCACTCAGCCTCCTATCAAACTGAGTACCAGAGTTTTCTTGGGAAGGTAAAGGCGGTCGAGCGTGGGACTGACCACTCCATCTGACTTCGTACCGTAGGTCAAGAATATGTGGAGCGCTACCTCCACATCCTCCATGTGCCGTTCACGGCACGTGTGTATCGCACAGGGAATAGTTTTACATTTACTTTTATTAATTCGTGTAACTGAGAAACAGACCGGTAAAAGCGGTAAATTTGCTACAATTGCTCATAAAACAATCATTCATCTCCAAACAATGATTCGCGAGATTGGCGCTGTGTAAAATATATGTGAGCAGAGTTCGAACTATAAGTAACACCATCAATCATGTATTCGGCAATTGGCAGTTTGGTCTTGTGGTTGATGCACGGTGACATTAATTCAATGGTCCAGAGTTCGAATCCCGGCGGGGAAACATACATTTTTCTTCTTTTTTTCGTTCAAAATGTATTTTTCTAAGTTTAAATTTATTATTAATAATTGCTTTCCTGCATTTTTCGTAGATTATATACAGTACAATTAGGGAACAAAAAAGTTACCATGGTAACGTGGAATTTAGCTACTTAAAGGTAGGATGTATATCAACCCACCAGGGCAGGATGCACACCGATCGAAGCGAACCGGGGGGGCATGGTGTGTCTGAATTGAGCTGGGATGCGTGAGACGCGGGGGGAGGACGCAGGCTCCCGTTAGCGACGTGCATAGGCCAACGTGCTGTTTACGCACAAGTGCTGTTAACTTTTTATCCCACATTGTTTCTATGAGGGCTCTTCTTAGACGGGAGCCAGGTCAAGTGATTCGTAAAAATAAAACAAAAAAAAAAACCGCCCGCTTTGCCAGACGAATGTCTCATTTCAGTATTGACAGAAATTGTGATGACATCACACTTGCCTACACAGTAAAAATAGCTGTGTTAATTCAACACAATGCGGTGTCCCAGCGTGCTACCACTTTTGTGTGTTAAATCAACACAACACAGGGTGTTGATTTCGGTACTATGAGAAGAAAAGTTACGGCCGCAGCTAGATTTGAACATGGGTTGCTCAGTTAGAAGTCGATTGTCTTACCGACTTCGCTAAATCATCAAGTGCAAAAAGCACTAGATTGAAACAACCTAGAGGATAAAAAAAATGTTGCTGAACCCCAAACACACACAAAGTTACTCTAACGACTTATGCCATGAGTTAATCACTTTTCCATTGGTCAATTAGGTATCACAATCCCATTTATTGAGAATATGTTCCATTTCTATGAAAGCAAGCGCAGCATATGACATGTTGTTACGATAAGCAGTAATGCCGCTCAAGTGTTTTGCTGTCGCCATCTTGCTTGTTTTTTTTTATAGAAATAGAGTATTCTCAATGAATGGGAATTATGGTTCTCAATTGACAAATAGGAAGTGATTAAACAATGGGATAAGTCGTGCACGTAACTTAGTTAGTTTGGGGGATTCAGCAACATATATTTGAACCCATACACTGTTTAAATCTATAGTGTAGTCGTTTAATTCAAATGTTGTTCAATAAATATCGTTTGCATCTAGTGCACTTTCTGTGTGAGGATTTAGCTAAGTCGGTAAGACACTCGACTTCTAACTGCCCACGAGCAACCCATGTTCAAATCTCACTGCCGCCGTAATTTATTTTTTTACAGTATCGAAATCAACACCGTGTGTTGTGTTGATTTAACACACAAAAGTGGTAGTCACGCTGGGACACCGCATTGTGTTGAATTAACACAACTATTTTTTGCAGTGTACTTGTGGATAAAAACACGATTTAACCGTGTGCGCAATAAAAAAAACACTGTACCTGACCTTACCTAACCTCCAAGTGTCCATGGTCACTAGTTTTATTAAACTTCCTAATGCATATAAATATATATATATATAAAGAGAGAAAAGTTATTTTTCGTAAAGAAAAAATATAAACAAAACTAGACCAGGATTCGATCACGGGTCCTTCAGATTAGCTTTCCAATACTCTACCAATACGCTAAATAGGCAACAGAAAGGAAGATTTTTCTTGGCACTCTTATATACAAGTATTATATAAGTATATATACAAGTAGCTACAATGAGTTAAGTTTGACGTCATGACAATTTTTGTCAATACTGAAATGAGACATTCGTCTTTGCCAGAGCTATTTTCCAACGTCTTCGAAATTGCTGACGTGCTGCTCTGCGAGCGCGTGCCTCATTGATGCGAAGAGGTGATAGTCAGATGGCACCAGGTCTGGGGAGTATGGCGGGTGCGGAAGGATGTCCCATCCAAGCGATTTCAAGGTGTCTTTCACTGGTTTTGCTGTGTAACACAATCACTGTACCATGTCTTCAGGCCTATTCCGGTCGTCTTTCGATCAATGAGTGATTTAAATTAATCATTTGTTGGCGGTTGCGTTGTGCATTAACGGTTTCGCCGGGCTTCAAGAGTTCATAATACACAATACCGCTCTGGTCCCACCAGACACAAAGCATGGTCTTCTTGCCGAAGCGATTTGGCCTTGGTGTTGAAGGACCGACTTCGCCAGGTGAAAGCCACGATCTTTTCCGCTTCGGGTTTTCAAAATAAATCCATTTTTCGTCACCCGTCACAATTCGATACAAAAAGGATTTTCTTTCGTGGCGTTGAAGCAGCATTTCACAAGTAACTTTGCGATTTTCCATTTGACGTTCATTCAAATCGTGTGGGACCCGTTTACCCAGTTTATTGATCTTCCCCATTGCTCGTAAACGTCTGCTGATTGTTTCTTGTGACACATTTAATGCTTTTGCCAATTGCTGTTGAGTCTGAGTTGGGTCATCCTCCAATAACACGTGCAATTGCTCGTTTTCGCACTTTTGTGGTCTACCAGAGCGCGCACTGTCTTTCACATTGAAATCACCACTTTTAAATTGTCGAAACCATGTCTCACATGTTCTAATCGATGGAGCGTGTTCACCATATGTTTCTACCAGCACACGATGACTTTCAACAGCCTTTTTATTTTGATTAAATAAGAAAAGCAATGCGTGCCGCAAATGTTCTTATTCAGGCACAAACTTCGACATGATCACTGAACGATAAAACAAAGACGCTAGTGTTTGGAGGACTCAACTTGAGTATGTTTGTAGTTTAATGTCGGACGAACAAAATGACGTATGTGTCAAATGAATACGCTGCGTAGTTTTCGCTGGCGCCATCTCTTAGTTAAACCGGAAACTACTTATGCATACACCTGGTAACATAGTCTGTTACATTGTTAATTTGGGGTTAAGATTAGAAATATTATTCTGAAATAGGGAGAAAAACATTACGATGTTAAAGCAATATAGAGCTTTAGTTAGGATATACAGAATACCAATAAGTGAGATACATGAAAATATTTCCATTATGGATTTATGAAACGGATCTATGTTATATCACAAATTGCGAAATTGGTATACGTAACATGTACATTTTTCTTATTTCAAAATTATATTTACATTGACTGAATAACTGTTACGTTAAAAATGAAACATTTACATTTTATTCGAAATTTTTCTACCAGATTTATAGAAATACATTAACTTACAATGTTAAAATTTTTCCGAGACACTCCTGATAAAACTAGGCAACCATAGCTACCTGGGAATTTTCAGTAATTTGGTTAATAAAAGGCATTCATCATACAGTTTATAGGAATTTTGGGAGAAAAAACAAAACAAGACAGAAGTGTGAAAGTTTGAACATGAGTTCTTTAGTCAAAATTCCAGCGTCGTACTGACTGCTCTAAATTTCCAGTTAAAAGAATACAGAATAGAGCGTTGAATTATGTTGCTTGAATCCCGAAGATATAAACTAAGTTGATCCCACAAGCCACGACTTACGCCACATATTAATCATGTATGTAATTGTCGATTAGGGTTCGGAAAGCCCATCACTCTCATTTCTACAAAATTAAGAACTGACAAAATGGTAGCAGCAAAATCTTGATCAACATTGCATGCACAGCTACGATGAGAAACAGTTTACTCATTCTGCGCATATGCAGAACTAAAAACGAAATATATCCAGATAATCATACAAAAAGTCTGAGTTTTTCTCCATTACAGGGAAACAACATGGAATACTGAAAATTCTGCAAGATTTCCTTTATAATTTTTGGAAACGTCAATAAAATTTTTAACAGCGTACAGTACGTGATAAAATTTTTACTTATTTTGAACTTTTGTACAAGGAAGTAATCAAATACAAAGAAATTGAAAATAGCATTTACCGAACTCCACATCCACACGAATCAATTAGTTTACAATACTGCTTTTGCCTGATTAAAAGAACCAATTCATAGGTATGGGTTATAGTTCCACGTCCATACATTAATGCAAAAAGAAAAGAGTGAAGTGTGTTCCCGGTAGGTGCTACTTTCAAATAGCGAATCTTATAAACTGAAATTAGCTCATTGATATTTCATTGCCATTCCATTCCGAAAATCCTAGCAGCACATAGCTTAATAGCAGAGGGAAGTAGAATAGACCTTTTTGTTATCACCTTATCTGTTGACCTATTGATATGAGGTTATCTGTTGACGTGTTCATATCAGGTTATCTGTTGTATTTCAAGTGATGGTTGATAAAGTTTATAATATTATATAGAGAGCAGTGATGTCGTATACATCATAAATAGCCTTGAGCATTGCAGTCATGGCCAAGGAAGAGCAGAAACAGTATCAGCAAGCTATAGAAGAAGTTGACTTGACATCAGAGGATGAAGAGGTAGTGGAGACATTATCATTACTTGATAATGTATAAGACGAGGGAGATTGAAAAATATATAGTTTCAAATCAGTCACCATCATTACTATCATCATCTTCTACTATAGTAAAGAAGGACAATGAAGAAGACGATTATATTGAAGAGGTTTATTCTTCTTTAGTTCTGAAGAAGCAGCAGGAGGCGCAGATAAGAAAGAGGTGTGTATTAGATGGAGTGAACCATCCTACAAAGAAACGTTTGTACTATGGAAATACTGACATAAAGCAGACATCCTTAGGAGCAGCAGCAGCCAAAAACAGCAGTAACAGCATCAGCAGGGTCATCAACTTTGGTGAAATCTGCCCGAGTATTAGTGAAATCTTCACCTGCAGTACCAATAGTAGCAGCAGTATCATCACCAGGATCATCAAACTTGGTGAAATCTAGCAGAGTATTAGTGAAATCTTCACCTGCCGTATCAGCAGCAACAGTAGGAACATCACCAGGAAGAATATTTAGAGCAAGTGAAAACTTTAAAGTGTAAGTGTAAAAAGCAATGGATAGATTAAAACTGTATTAAAGAAGCGTTAAAAAAGTGGGATCCTCAAACCCCTGTCATATGCGAAGGTTGTTTCTATAATGAATACAATCAAACAGGACATGCGTGTTTAGGATATTTGAAAGGCGAAATGATATCAGGAGAAGAAATTGAAGAACATTTCAGAAAAGCAGTGTGGAGAAATATTTTAGAATCATCTACATTAAGTGACCTTTATCATATATAAAGAAGATCATCGTGAAGTGATTGATGATGATGTGTTAGAAAGAAATATGCACTATGGTCTTTGGCGAGTGGTAACAGTGTACATGTTAACTATAATGGATATGTTACTGGAAAAGATAAGAAAGGGCAGAAGGAGTGAGTGAAGTGAAAATGTCAGACGTTTTGTGGATATTTTGTTGTGGAATTTATATAGTGGAGGGATGTGTTCTACAAAGTTTTCGAACATATCTAAAGGAAAATCCTATTCGGTGTAATGACTGCAGATTAAGGATCCCTCATAATAACTGTATATATGTGTGTGGAATATAGGGAAAGTACTATCAAAACATTTGGTAAAAGAAGTGAATGATCATAAACTTTTTCTTGAGTAGTATAAAATGTTCAAAGACAGGGTCATGTAAGTATTTCTAGGAATTCCTTTCTCAAAACTTGTAGAGAATTAGTACGCAATAGTGTATTCATTGCGCAACGCATACCTGAAATTATTCACGAACGATTTTCACTAGAAAAACCTTTATTCATGTCTTCAAGATAGTACATCATTGACATACAAGGTTTTAAAATCTCTCCACATAAATTTATTATGAGAGAATTTTGTATAGTATCGTCTGATGCTAGTATTTTATTCCACTGTCTAGTAAAACTGTCTTGTGAAATTACAGAATTATGAGTAGGATATCAAAACCAAGTGGAATGGTTAACACAAAACTTTCATAATTTAGAATGGGGCAGTTCGAATGGATACAACATTACACATATTCGAAGAATAATATTTCAATTGTGTACAAGTAGAGCTATCTTCTTTTGCAAAGGTCTTGAAAAATTACAGTGGATTAAAATAATATTTCACTTGGAAAGTGTTGATAATGTGAGTGAGAAAGAATGTCCTGTGCTGAAAACATTGAATTTGAACATTGGTATGTCAAAGTGTACTTATCATGTCGAAGTTAGTGGTTGTGCACTAAGAAACTGCTGTATTTGATGAAACATGAAAAACCAAAGAATTTTGTAGAAACCATATTATCCATGCAAATGTAAGAAGCGTGTGCAAGTTGTTTTTTCAATCACTTTAGTTGATGTTCTTAATAAACATTGTACTTATACTTTATTTTCTTTATTTGAAATAACCTTAACAATAACATTTAGGCTTCGGCAACAAGTGCTGAGGAGCCTTATACAGTCTGTCTGTCGACAACCTTTAAATCAGGTACTACCAGGGCTAGAAAGATAGTTAAGGTGTCCAGCGACTGAACTTCGACTCGTTTGTTTCCATGTACGTAGAAATATATGTATTGTCTCCATCTTTTTTAAGGTGCCGGTTAGTTACAATTTAGAGTTTGGCTTCTTGACGTATGGTTTACAGTATTTACGGGATCAGTCTAACAGAGGCTGATATAAATGGGAGAGTGTCAACAAAAGTAAAAGATTATCAACAGGGAGAAAGCGTGGGGATGAAAATTCGCAGAAGAAAATAAATGTCTGTATTTATCCGTCCCCGAAACAATTTCCAACACTTTTATATTATTATTGAAAGACAATAGAATATAGTTTGGCATTGATAACTGACTACTTATAGTCATATTTTTGAACAACAATAAAACATGTTAAATAAAATTTACCGGATTGAAACTGATTGTCACGAGACTTCTTCTAGAATGAAACAACATGAACAAAAGCATTAAATTAATATTATCGATAGTCGTGAAAATAAAGCTTATAGTCTCGATCGAGACGAGAGTTTCGAGAGGTAAGTATCGAGTCTCGATGGGTAAGTATCGGTCTTGGTATCGTCTCGAGTAAGTCTCGATACATAGGGTCTCGGTCTCGGTCTCTGATCACCTAAATGTAAGCATGAAAAACGAAATCCATTTCTTTTGGATTCCAAGTCACAGAGGGATTCACCGAGATTACGCCGATATGTATGCGTGGAGCAGCCATCAACTTCCTAACGTTACCAAATCAAATCTTTACTATGTAGACCTCCTGCCTCGTTACAAAAAGAAAATCAAAGAACAATGGTCTAACCACCTAGCAGAAGATATACAAGCAGGCACCTCTACTTTTCGACTTTTTTTTTATAAACACTCTACAACTCCTTGGTTCCGAAATATGAATGTCCCTCGACAGGTAATTCAAATAATAATAAGAGGCCGCTCCAATCATACACGCTTAAATGATCATTTAGCTAGATTAAAAAGAAAAAAAGAAAAAGCATGCGAATGTGGACACCAACTACAGACCTTCCATCATCTCTTATCTGAATGCTCTAAATTTTCAAGGGAAAGGACTTCTTTACTTAATGCCTTATACAGAACTAAGATTCCTAAACCTATTTCATTCCAACCTCTTCTCTTCCAACCAACCACAAATATAGCTTATCTCATTTACAGCTCTTTCAGAAAGATTAAAAAACAAATTTAATTATTTTTTCCTTCATACATCTTCTTCAAATTCTTCTCCTTCAACTTCTCTTATCTTAAGGTAATCTTTTCTTTTCTTCCTTTTCACTATACCCTAATGTCAATATGACTTTTAACAGGAAAATAAGATTCAAATCTAATTCGAACGATGGAAATAGATAAATCAACTATCACATATAAAGGTCTAATGCACATGGAACAATAAGGAAATGAAAATAACAATTATACAATTATAATAATAAAACTTTCTTGGAAGAAGTCACAGTAATAAAAACATAGGAAGAAAACTTCACTCTCCACATCTACTACAAACATCGGAAGAAGAAACGAGAACTTGGTATATTCATAAAATTGTTTTCCTGACTTCACTACCTTCCTTTACCAGTGAAAACGACCCTGTGAAACGTTGGATTTCTAACATGAAACAACAAGCAACTAAAATGAATAAAGCTCTTGTCAGATTTCAATATAATAGACAAATTAGGAAGAAAGCTTGAATACCAATATCTTCTTACAGCAACATCGGTCAAGAAACAAGAAATTAGTAACTTAGTAACTTAGCTCATATTCTTTATCTTTGCTACCTTTCCTCCACTAGTGAAAACGTTTCTGCGAAACGTCGCCTCTAACATTAGATGAAGAAAGAAGAATTTAGGACCATTGTGCAACTATTATTATCTGAATTCAGTCTCTACAAAAAGTCATCTCAAACAAGAACTTGGTAACTTCGTAACCTTCTAGTTTCCTACCTTCAACACCTTTCCTTCCTCATTGAAAACGCCTTGGCGAAACGTTACCTCTTCCATAAGAAGATTCTTCTAACATATTATTCATCAATAATCAAGAAGAAGAAAAAAAAATGCTAATCCGTATGTCACAAACCTTTACTATAACTAAAATAGAGCATAGCAACAAACTTATACATAGTTCGCAGTTTAGTAAACAAACAAACAAGTCGGTTTCTGCCATTCTGCTCTGGACAGACGCTAGGGGGCGGGAGCGTACACTATCGATATAAAGTTGTTAATTCAGCAACTTTGTATCTAGGACTAGTTATTTTAAATTCTTATTTAGGTGCCAAAGATTCTCACTTTTCTATAGTGTGCATAGGGATTTAGCTACCTTTCGCGCATGCTCTAGCAACGAATACTCCTATTCTAGCATTGATAATATAGGATTTTAACTACTTTTACATTGCTGTTTAGCTGTTTTCAATTTATTGTTGTTAGCAACAGTGTATCACGTATCACCTCATAACTTTCTTTTGTATAAGATATAAGTAAAAGTTGAGCAGGCGCCCATTTAAATTCAAGCAACATCTGCAAGTGTTCTGCACAATTGAAGCAATTTTTCTACTTCTAGCAAATTCAAGTGGAGTTTTACAAACCACAGTCATACCTACAATGGGGAAAGTGTTTAAATGTGTCTCGTACCGGTGTAAATTCAACATATGAAGCCGACGCAGAGTTTTCACTTCAGCAAAATGTGGTTGAAATACATCGAAAATGAGTTTCATCACACAAAATATGTTATGCAATCTGGAAATGTTTTATATTCTAGAAGATTTAAAATTTAGTCAAAAATTGGTTGAAAGTTAGGTTCTTGCTGAGAGTTAATGTACTCGGAATTTTGAATAAAGGAGTAGGAGACAATTCATTTCTACCATAACCCAGTAGCATCAAAATTCTGTGAGAAGCAACTTCTTAATGGATAATGAAAATATAATTAGTGAATGACGAACATGGTTATCCTACTAATTATGGAGCTGAGAAGGCAACGCTGGAGGAGAATAATTGAGTCCACTTGTGATGCGATTGCACTTAGTAGTAAAGGTAAGCTCCAGGCTTCACTATATTTTGTAAGTGCAACTTTTACTTTAGGAACTCCTAGGCACAAATGGAGATAGCAAAATTTGGCGTTTCCTTTTATCTACTCGCCACTCGTTTACGTGAACGCTAGGAACGAAAGGGAGTGTAGCATCGACAGGTAATGCTAATCAGTTTACCACAGTGAACGAGTTGGTAAGACCTTGGAATGGCAAAACTATTATATTTTTCCACGCTTAATTTCTAGGTACCTGGTGGATGCTCTTTGGAAACTCCCCCATGGTAGTTTTCCTTTTACGCTACAACTGCGACTAGAACTGTCACCAGTGACATCTAGTAGCGTTGTTACATAATGCGTGAAATCTTAAATAGCACTTCAACATTGCTATTTGTAAGCAATTAACATAATCCAGTCGATAGCGTGGAGCCTTAATATGCGGAAAACACCGTTTATCCCAAGTGGGGGCCGTGTTTTTCCTTTTTTTTTTTATTTCATAGAATTTTTCTTAATGCTCATCGAGGGTTAACCATTGATACCTCGTATCTACAATTCTTGTCACCTGAAGATGTTATTGTCTATTTATTGAAATAAGAAAAAATTGCGGACTTTCCACTTGAAACTTCGTGAAAAATAAACGTCTAATTCAACTCTAGGTTTATTTGTTACGAAGTTTCAACTGGAAAATCCACCATTTTTTCTCCATTCAATAAAAAGACAACAAACACTTCAGGTGACAAAAAATGTAGATACGAGCAGGATTTTAAAAGTATTCAATATTAACGTACCAGGGCCACGAATCATTAGATTTAGCTACCGGGAGTCACATCTGGTGGCCAATTTTGGCCACCAGTTCTTTGCTCTAAATTCTCAACTTTACTGGCATCAAGACTTTACAGGCGTTCACCACCGTCCTGTATTTTATCTTGGTGCCGAGAGTGCATCACTTCCTACGCATTTTCGGCACGTCGACATACGTACTACAGCTCTTTCAGAAGCCGCCGCCGCGGTTGTGTGAGTGTGCGAGAATTGGTCATTCGCCACCTCATTTATCTCGTTCACAGCAACGCATTGCCATGTACTTTTCACATTCTGCACTTGTAAGTACTATTTCTGGTGAACAAATGACGCGTGCTTTTTTTTAACTCTATGAGAGACGTTCTTCTCACACCATGAAAATCCAAAATTGTAAACAGACTATAATGTATGACAGTTAATATTATTGAAAAGTACAAGGTTCACTATGGGGATAATTCCTTTGATGGCTAACCTTTTTTAAAATTCGCGGAAGAGAAAGTATATAATTAGAAACTATACTGACTAGCTAAAAATTAACTTTTTTTTGCATGCTAATTCATTCTAGTTCTTGGCCAATTTCAATATGATGGTGCATTATTATATAACATGCATGACATTTATGTTTAACTTCAATAAAAGACAATATATTATATGAGGCCACCAATTATTGCAAATTGCCACCACAAAAATTTTCAAGTAGCCTCACTGACCTCCAAATTTTACAGAACGTTTAAACACTGGGTACGAGATATCAGTGGTTAACCCTCGTCATAATCATTATTAACTTTTGTTTTATATATGAAAAAGCTTTCTTGTAATTGTACACAAATTAATACCAAGCCTGAGAAGGCGGGTTAGTTACTGCATAGACTAAATATTAATATGGACTTATACCGCTTATCTATTTTTGTCTGCGCTAAAAATAATGGATTTTTGCTTAAGAGCACGTGATTTTGAACCCTGCCGTTTGGTGTTTCAGTTGGCTACTACTGGAAAGAACCAGCGACTGAAAGTAGTCACCAGAACTCACCTCAAGGTTCAAAACGACGTGCTTCTTAGCGCAGACGAAAATAGGTAGAACGGATAAGTCTATATTATAGTCTATGGTTACAGTAAGGTTATATTGTTTTCAAGCACGCATTTATTTTAGCATTTGTGTGTTACTAACCATCTTGCCTGTATCAACACTGGTAGGAAAATAAACGAGAAACAGGTGTAATCACAAATCGAGCGACCAAGTCGCCTAGTGTGTGTCAGGACTAAAGTTGACCTAATCTAACTTCACCTAATATCGAGGAAACTAACATAATTTTAACTAATCTAACCTTCTTTACGCAAAATGTAGTATTTCGAGATTAACGGAAAACTGTTCCGGAATTCATATATAATTTTAGGATGAAACTAACCTAATTTGCACACAATAACCAATTTATCAACATTAATGTGAAATTATTCGAAGAAGCTAGAGTCATTGTATGAAACTATCCTATTCCAAAGGAAACTACCACGGGACAAGGTGGAGCGGTGTAGTTGAGACAAAGGGGAGCCCGGTACTTCTTTTAGACATCAGGGAACGTCTTTTGGCATTCCTTTTTTTTTTCTAGAAAACATTAACAATTAAATTGAAACATCTAATAGCCTTACACTACAGGATACCTATTGTTTCGTGTCATTATCTAGTTGAAAGGCACAACAATGTAAGTAGTTTCGGAATATTTTTTATTACCAATTTTGGTTAGGGCTTTGCTGAAGAGTGCGGTTGATTACTCTTGTAGAAGTGGCATTATTGCTATCATTGCCATACCGTAAAGGTACGTACACATTAACGTACTTGTCATAGTCATGCTCTAACAAACTATTCTTGAATCAAGTGCCCCAATACTGTTTTTTTCTCCCAATACACCACTGAAACTATCTCCTTCCTAACCTTCTCTATGCGGTAACTTAATTTTTTACATTAACGTGAAGTTTCACCGGGAATGATATATAATTATTGAATGAAACTAACCTATTCTAACCTAACGTTCTTTACTGCTAACCAAATATTGTACACAGAAATTACTGTTGTAAATATGATATATAAGGAAAGAATTATTGGATGAAAATTAGATACTTCTTCCATTGTCCGATCCTATATTCAATAACCTGATCTCATCTAACCATACCTGACCTATATAAACAATGTTAACATAATAAAGTTAGTAAAACTAACTAATTGGAATTAACTTGTTTACAGTTAATCCTCGAATCATTGTGATGTAATGTAACCTCACGTCAGTGATTAATATGTTCGAGAGTATGTAGTTAACTTCAGTTTTCATATGACCGTACCTGGCACGGTTGTAGAACAACGGCCTTCCTGAGTAAATTTACGATGCTAATAGTAGGAGAATGTAATTTATTATAAATTAACATGAACATGTTTATTAAAATTAACATGTTATGTAGTCAGAAATCAAAAGTTAATACCAATGGTGTACTATTACCCCAGTGTAAAACGATATGCAGACCAGCAATAATGTACCGTCTCTAGTATCTTATCTTCTTAGCCAGCAAATCAAAGTAGAAACCGAATATTTTAAATATCTAGAGTATTTTGTAGACTTCAGGTTATAGTTCTGTAATATCTGGAATTAGAAAATTCACTATCACGGGAATTACAGTAATGATAAATAATGTAAATAATGTACGTTACGATGGTTAAATTATTTTCATTATTTCTTTTCGTAGGTAGAAAAGCTTCAGAATAAACCTTGGGTTCACTTAACATTCCTGAGCGGAAGTAATTTACAAATAAGTAAATAAACGTAAACTCTAGCGTTATCAGCTAATACGTTTATAAAACAGAAAAAGACTGAGACAGACGCCAACACACTGAAGAATATTAAAGTTGGAGAAAAATGTTATAAGGAAGATACTTTATATGGAGTGTTTGGTATTATTAATGTTATAACAAGATTTTTCACAGTTAAATCACACGAGGAAAGATATCAGAAGATGAAATCTTTAGGAAGAATTTAAAATTTAAGTAATAAATTATTACCATGGCTATTTACAACTCAAACGGAAAATGTTGCAATTATTATTCAAGATCTATGACGTTTCTGTAATACTATTGAAACGTTTTGCTTTTAATCCAGGTGTTAATCAGGATATGATTAAATCCATGCATTCTACATTGACACGCATTTCAACATAAAGTAGATGATGTTTGATGGATGAAACGTTCTAAATGTTCATTTAGATTACGATGTAAAATCCGATTAAGTTAACGGGTCTCATGATTCTGGCTAAGACGTAAAGAAATACTATGTTCGCTGATTAAGCAGAAGTAATGGTTCTATAAATTGTATAAGGAGTTTGTATGTCTTTATATTCATCCACTGAATGATCACTCATTTTAAACGTATAGTGAATATTTCATTTGTTTTTGAAATGTTCAATAAGGAATAACAGACGATTTTAGAGATTTTTTTATTTCATTGAGCATACAAATTCAATAAAAGGATCCGCACAGATGAATTGTTTTGTACTTTACTTATTTCGATTTAATAGCTTTAGCCTTTTATTATATATGCACAGAAATTCCTAAAGGGTCACACATGTCATGAAACACTGAAAAGTTGGTTGTAGACAAGAAAAACGTTGAGTACAATATTTGCAGGATAAACCGCAACCTTAGCAGTCCAATAGATTCTAAAACAGTACGTTGATCTCGCGCTGATGTAATAGATTGTTTTACATAAGAAGTTCTGATAACTGGCCCATCATCTTTTGAAATTGCTTGATTAACGAGCTTCCAATTATTAATCCAATTAGATACAAATATAGCGAAGTAACTTGAGATGGAGACAGATGGAGACAACTAAAGTTTTCCAGTTTGTTTTTCTCTCGATTTTTATAACGCAAAATAGAAACAAATTTTATTAATTCATCTTAAGCTCATGCTTATCTAATAATGATGAAAATCTAGGACATAATGAGCTAAGTTTTATAGTGTAAAAATTTTTTATATGAGAAATTTGAGGAAAATCTGGAAGTCGTTACCTCCATATCATAACGAAATTTCTCATTATCAAAACGAGCGTTGTGGCTCTGAGGAAGCAGTCGCTTCTTTTTAATTGAGACCTCAGTTTGAAACCCTGGAACTGGTCAGCCTGCTTCCTTAGGTACTCGAGGCGAATGCACAGATAATGGCCGCTATATTCCAAATTCTTTCTCTCGCTAATTGTGTTAAAGTTATAACGACGATGTATTCTTAAGTAATATGTTAACATAACAAGTATTAAGTTTCAATGGGAAGTTATTTCCTATCAATATATAAAATATGTATGTCATAGGTTTCTTAGATCTCCAAATTTGCTTGATTATTTGTGCACCACTATCAAAAATTAGGAAGTGCAGGCTTGTCGAAATGCGCCCCTACTTCACCTTGGATCTCACTAATCTTCGCTCAGAACTGACGAATCGTTAAATGAATTTTAAGAGCATTGAAATAAACTCGTTAATCAACGATTAGTTAATATCTTCACGATGGTTGGTGTAACAACACATATGGCTCAATGCAAGTGAGTTTTCCCGCCTTTTTCGTTTTACGTAAAATATTCAAATTTCAATGCAGGTAAACAAGAAATTAACTTTGACGGACCAAAGTTCGTTTCGTGTTTCTATAATGGGTACAATTAGTTTTAAAGAAATGGTAGTACTAACGTTAGAGGAATTCTGTCCATAACTGGTAAAGGAAGTCTGTCCATTCCTTTATGTTATCCGCGTCTAAATTATATAAAGAATGTTTATTATGAGGAATAATAATAGAATCTTACTTTACAAAACGTAATGTCGACTTCCCTATAATTATTGAAGATAAAATGAAAGTTTGAAAAACCTTTATATATTCTAGTGTGATAACTACTGATGTTACATACAGGTTTGGTGAATATTTGGAAGTTAGCAATAAAGTACAGCTGTGAAAACTGAAGATATGAATCTTCAATTTTCACAACTGTACTTTATTATTTACTCATTATTTAAAGCAGATCGAGTATGCTGCTGTTTTACAGTATCGGCTGAAATATAGACCACTACTAACAACATAATTATGCCTTAATAAGTAAACCTACTACGTAATACTTCATATATTTAAGAACTTTCATTTCAAACCACGTCACACCTAAAGTAATAAAATGTTAGGTTTGCTGTTTTGGTATTTGAAATGAGACTTTTAAGTATTTTCATTATTTTCTACATACGACAAGATCTTGCCAAACCTCAGGACATGTGATAATGTTTTGTCTTAAAGGAAGAAAAATCCCAGCCCTTGGGCTTTCACGCACACACACTTAGAATCACACACAACCCACTCTCCATGAGTTGAGTTGTCTATCTTTTAGGCTTCGAGAGAAACCATGTATAATAAAGTCATGTAAAGAAACTGAAGCTGCTCATAGTACAATATTTTGGTTCTCTAACTGAGTTGTAGGATGTGAGTTCGTAGAAACGGGTGAACATTTTGTAATGTAACTCCGAAGAATCGTATCATATCATCTACAGTTACTGGCTCCCGAATTGAATTGTTAGATTTGACTGGTGTATCGGGTGTTTGAAGACTTGAGGATTAAGATAGTAAACACGGCGGAAGTCGTCATCACCTACGACGTCATACGGACAGGCTCTGACGCTACCCACTGTAAATACAACGACGAAACCAAGATTTCCCAACTCGGCTTCGTGGTCAAATGGTCACGACGTTCGCTTCTTGAGTAAAAGATCCTAGGTTCAAGCCCGCCTCCAGTCAACATTTTTTTCTTTCAAAATATATTTTTATATGCTCATATTTATTATTAATAATTGCTTTTTTTTGCATTTGTTGTACATTGTATTAAATTAGTGACCATGGGAAAGTGGAATGTATCTTTACATTTTCCCCTCTCAAATTCCTAGCGCGAGACACTCGCCAACTTCCGCCGTATTTACTATTATAATCGCCATGTGTTCGAAGTGGTACAATCGGCTCAGGTTTATTTGTTTGTGCTTATGGTTTTGATTTTCTCTTACAGCTGTAGGAGTTGTGCGTTTAAGTAATGGTTGCACACTTGGGTAGAGAACCAACGTTAGGGCAGTCTTTTGTGGCACGATCTTGAGTGCAATATCCGCTATTGAATTCGTTCTTACATTCAGCTATACTGTGTTGGCTATTCACTTGACATTTCTCCCATGTGAGGCACACACTCGATAGGTCGGTCCATCCTTGCAGATTATGTGTATGCATTTCTCTACTGTCAGGTTTTCATGTTGTAACTCTGTCTGTACTTCATCTTCGATATATGTGGGATCTACATCTTAACATGAGATACGGTGGTGGTATTTTTTTACTTTTGGCGATTGAGAACGCTGACATTTGCGTTTTCCCCGAAGATTTCTAAGATCGCCTTGTTACGAATACCAGATGGAGCTCAGTGTTTTTACTAAATTTCAGAATAATACCATTTTTTGTGAAAAGGGTCTCTTTTACATCAGCCCGAGGAATATATTTGAATAGCTGTTGAGAAACCTTCTTTGTAGTTTTGAATCGTGTGTAGAAATTGGCGAGAAGAAAGTTGTGAATTAGTTCAGTGTTTCTGCATGTTCTAAAATTTTGAGTGTTGGTAGTAGCTACCGTTTGCATACTCTCGTATCCCATTATTTTCCTATCGTCAGCAGAAGAGTCAGATCGCGGTCGCTTTTCATCGGAAGAATCACTCGGATCAGAATCTTGCCGGCCCATACGACTAGACGCGCAGTGCTTGGAAATAGTGCCTAATATGAACAATTGGAATGAGTCACATGAGTAGATTGTCTGTTATGTTGAAGGCGGAATATTGTGTATTGAATAGCTGGAATCAAAGTTCAATTGATACCCAGTGTGAAGTGCTAAATTAGTAGAAGAAAGAATATAAATAGAAAAGCCCAAGATGTTTCAGGATTTAGAAGTCAAATTTGTAGATAAGGGCGCTAACCGTTTTTTGACTGGTGAATCTCCAGTAACAAGTTGTTCTCGCTAGTATTATCATGGTTGAGAGCCAGTCGTCTTAGAGATTATCTAAGACCTCACTGATCGGTATGCTACACCAGATCCTCGGTAATACGTTAAGATACCACAGCTAGGTTTGGTTTGATTTGTGTGGGAATAAACGGTAAAATGTAGATGGTATTGCTTCTTTTTGCAATAATTTGTGAGATTTCGTTGAAATATAGTTTAAAATTCAATATGTTTTCAACATGCAAATGATAACATGAGAAACTTAGTTAATTTTATTCTATTCGCTTTTAAGCACATTTTTTATGCAATGAACTTGGAAAGATAACCTAAGGCACAGTTTAGTATAATAGTTAAAAACACATCACATTAACGTACTATCAACGAAATCAAATTTTCATTGTAATATAGACTGAAATTGAACGTGTTTTCATCATGGAAAAGAGGACACAAAATAACAGTTAATGGTATTCAATTAGCTTTTAATTACTAATTTTACTCCTTTTAAATTAGAAAGAATCCTATGAAACGAAATCTTTACTATAGTTGAAAATAACAGTTAATCATCTTATCGACAATATCAAGTCTTTTTTTAAATATAAATTAATATTAAAAACCTTTTTCAACCGATAACAGTTAATCAACGAAATAAATAAAAAAATCAACGTTCAAACCACGTTTGTGGGTTTAGGGGAAAACTATGTCTTAGAATTTTTCTCTGAATAGTTTCTATTTTTTTCCATTTGTTTCTTTGTGAGATTATTGCATTCTATGACACCGTAATCTATCATACTTCTGAAATATGCTTTGTATAAAGTCAGCATAGATAATTATATATGAACCCCATTTCGTAGTAGCAACAGCTTTGAATACATTATAAAATGTATCTGCTTTTCTTATAAGGTATCGTGTTTCCGCATTCAACCGAAGAGTTTGTCAAATATTAACCAACCATGTTATATTATTAATTTGTGAAGGTGTAGTTGTCTTTGTAAAGCATAATGACAATAAAACATCCTATTCTAAGTATACATTCACATTCTGCCTCCCTTAGAACCTTTTGTTGTATATTGATTCGATCTCTCTCTTCGAAGTCCCTGCAACTCATATTTGACATCAGGTCTTGCATAAACACTATCGGCGGGTAGTTACTATTATTAACTTCCCACATCGGTGGCTTAATCATTTTACCAGCTGACAGCCTATTTCTATCATTATAATTCGTTAGTTTCTATCTATTTTCAAATTTGTTTATACAGCCTCTATTGTTGCAACTCTTTCTGTTAAACATTTTTGATTTCTTTTGTAAGATGAGGACAGCTGTAAGGAATCAGCATCGTATATTGGTGGAGTTATTCAAATATGAAAGACAACCAGTTGTTCAGATTTTAATGTTAAACAACCCAATTCATATTTAGTCATGCTCTCCGCTTTTAGAATATATGAAATCTCACATATAACGATGAAATCTCATATATACCGTTTTTAGAATATCAAAATATGTTCAATTATCACGCAATTTCAAAATAAACAAATAGTTTGAGAGTGTAGAAACAATCGAGGTTTGAAACATACATGTTTCAATTTGATCACTAAATGTACTTATAAAGAAAACGCAACAATATCTCATTTCTTCAATTGAAAGTAGTATATTTCAAATTAAAATATTGATATGTGCTTTACATATTACAATTTTCGAAAGGCGCAATGTATGAGTTGTCAGTATAAAACTGTTTCATGAAATAATACACAATTTCGAAAAATCAGAATTGAAAACAAAAATTCACATAAATGTAACTTTCTTCGAAATTCTCGCTGGTTTAATTTAAGGCATTTAAATGTCAAAAAAGTGGCAAAAGCGTTTAAACACCCGTTTGATTTTGTTTTTATCACAGATTTCGGTCTCGCTCGATTTGGTTTGGTCTTGCTTGGGAATCGATTTGATAAAGGCCTGCAACAAAACAAAAATAAAACAAATTTATATCGGTCAACATAAAATATAAATATAAAATATGCCACATGAGTGATATAGCAAAATGTATAATTTAAATACTTTATATCCAACAGCAAAGTGCATAAGTAGTGCGAAGTTAACATAAGCTTAAATAAACCCATAGGATAAATTTTGGGCCGGACCGAAAAATTTTCTGTCTTTTAAAAAAAAAATCTCCACACCCTCGTCCTTCGTGGTCTACAACTACATTTCAACACTAAACAATCTTGTATCAAGTTTCGGCTAGTAGACGTCAACTGTGGTGACAATTCTGTACCTGAGAGTCAGAACCGCGTAAGTACGATTTTGGCCAAACTGTGATTAATGCACTATCTGTCTAGGATTCGGAAGACCTCACAAAATGGTTACCCGATTCTTGACGTAAACATATTAAATAAAGTTAAAAAAAAGTAAGTCTATTATGTAGTTTGTCCATTTAGTTTCTATATGAAAGGAAGTAGTTCTTCTTTTCTCGGAAACAAGGATTTATGACTTACGCTGTTCTGGCCAAAGTACTTGTATAATATACTGAGAAAGTAGCGCAGTCTTCCCGCCCGAAGCTGGAAAATAAGGCTTGTGGGACCAACCAGTGACGTCACTCGCAGGAAAGAAGTAAACGATGCCAGTGCATTGAGAGGGTTGAAAGCTTAACAAAGCGTGAGTTTGGGATGTAATTGCAGGTTTTGTTGTTCTTTAAATGTGTGTGTGTTTTGTTTCTAGTGTGGTGTCAGTGACCTATTAAAGTGTACACAGGCCTACTACGTACGTAGTAGGTATTCAATTGTCAAACGCACGTAAAACAATATTTTTCAAGGTCGCCTTACAAAAGTGCACTTGTATGTAAGAAAGACAGAAGGCATGACTTATTTTAGTTTAGGTTTCCAAAATATTTTGTTACTTGCCACTTTCCTGTTATCTACTAACTGATGCCTGCTCAGAACAAAGACTTCGCTATGCGGTGGCTTAGTGGTAGAGCGCTCACCTCTGGTGCCTGTGGTCGTCGGTTCGATCCCAGCTCATGCAATCTGTTCTTTGTGCAAGAGAAACACCGCGTGCGTGAGTTTTCTCCCGTTTCCTCACACTTTCTTCATTCCACCAATTCTCTCATCATTATCCATACGGCCTGAGCCAAAATTACCTGAAGGTTGCTTTCACATGCGCGCGAGAGCGGAGCGGACAACACCCGAGTGGTTTAGAAATGCATTGCGAGCAGTTTGGCTTTCCACATCAGCGCGAGGTGAGAGCGGGTTTCTCTCGCTGCGGACGAAAAAACACCCGCGTTTCCCTGATAGAAATTCGGCGAGACTTTCGCGGGAGCTTCCCGCGGAAAGCCAAGCAAGACATTGAACTAAATGAGCCGTTTCACATATGCGCGAGAGCGAGGCTGGCGCGGGCGAAAAGAGAGAACAGTGTAGCTAGGAAACACCACGAAATAGGCTGCATTTTCATCAATTACACTAGGCCGGTAGCTAGAATTGTTTCATTAAAAGCTAATCTTCTTGTTGGATCATAATAATGTTGATATGAATGTTCATAGAGCTGTAAACAAGAAGTTATTTCTTTGTTATGAAGATGTATTGTCAGTTAAAAGAATAATTACTTGTATACATTTTTAATGAAATTGTTGAAATTTCACGTCGAAAGTTTGAAAGTGAATCATATTCCCGTTTCTCATATATCTACGGTATTAATAAACAACTATTTGTTCTGATTTTTGTACAAGCAGAAAACATTACACAGTCTAAATAAACTAAAATAGGCCGGACGCATCGGAACTGTGTTTCGGCGAATCAGTTTGAAGACAGAGTACATTTCCTTTACTCATTTTCTGTTATACATTTTATTTACTCGATACTGTATTAATGATGATGATGATAGGTGTTCTACCCCAAGGCAGGTCTTTGACCCGAAGATCCCTGGGCAAGGTGAACCCATTGTGGTTTGCCATTGCCTTCCATGGGATGATGACGTCATGAGGACGGGACCTACAGTTTAACGTGGGATTCGAACAATTTGTGTACCCACCGGGAATTGAACCCGGGACACCTTAATTACAAGGCTACGAGCTTAACCACTCATCCACCGGAGACACTACCGTATTAAAGGTCAATCTTTTTGCTACTTTAATTGTTCTAAGTAATATTGGTTTCGACCAATACACATTTCAAATAAAGGTAAAAGAAAAACCTTTTTAAAAAAATCTCGGAATTATTCCATTATTTCGACAGATATCCCAAACAAGCGAAATATATATTTTCGGTAGCAAATAGTCACAAAGCAACGGCAAGCCGATGTTGTTTTCTGAAGGACAACAGGCAATAATAATAATAATAATAATAATCTTTCGAGCTGAGCCATTTGTTCAAATATTCAGACTATTGATTACCACACGTTTGGAACTAATATATATTTTTAAATAAC
Source organism: Lepisma saccharinum (assembly GCA_022664845.1). Lineage (NCBI taxonomy): Eukaryota > Metazoa > Arthropoda > Insecta > Zygentoma > Lepismatidae > Lepisma > Lepisma saccharinum. Next base: position 24,874 of record JAGDQP010025011.1, read on the forward strand.
GAACTAACGAATTAAAGGAATTTCTAGAAAGGTGGAAGTCCATTGCCATCACGTCAATAAAACTGGTTACACAGCAACACTGTTCGCAGAAATTTCCCGCCGCGTTGATGTGAAAGGATCAGCGATAGCGAGGCGGGCGCGGGAGAACTCGCTCTCGCGCGTATGTGAAAGCGGCCGAAGACCCTAAAATAAAATTAAAATAAAATTCAAATACTTTGTTATCTAGCGGTTTATTTAGCACACAAATGCCTTCATGTGGATTCAAACTTAGGTCTTATTCTGATAAACTTCCTCCTGTCCTATAAAAGTTGGATAGGTATAATATACGTAACAGCTTAAATTTTATTGTAGAGGACAATTTTTAATGACATCAGGATTCCTTTACCTGTTTTAATTATGTTACGTAGTAATCATATTGCTGATTCTACTTTTTTCAATATGTTCAAGCTATATATCGATTGCGCTGAAGATTATAATCTTTGTAGATTTATTGTAATTACATGTACTTTCTCTTATGTTGTTTTGGAAGCTGTTCACCGCACTCTAATAAATTATTATTATCATTATTTAAGAGATTGAATAATATGGTCTCAACGAGATGTTGCTTGTAAAGGGACACTACGGGGACTAGCCGTGTGGACTAGGACGCTGGGGCATCGGTCATGAGGTTGCGGGTTCGAATTCCGCCAGGGGCATGGATGTTTGTGGGTTTTAAACTGCATTGCAATCAAATTATCTTGATGGGCCGAAGTCCACAGTTACTAAAATGGCCCATATAAAATATGTTTACGAAAGTTTTACGAGGGGCACTATAAAAAACTGAAATATTATCTTTATTGACATTATTGACATTAATTATTATCTTTATTGACATTAATTATATTATTGACATTAAAAGCCATTGAAAAGGTATAACAAAAATTGTGTTCATAGTGATCCCACATAATATTTGTTTCAGATCTGTGTGTGTCTTTTTTAAATTTCTCCACATTAAGAGATTTAATGTAAATACTAGGGGTTTCAAACTGTTTATTTTATTAGGACATAACGGTTCAGTGAGTGTTCATTGTAATCCTTGCTTACGAAACTTAAAATCATATCCATACTGACAAGGTGAATATCCATTGATTTTAAACACTGCAAGATCCAGAAATTTAACTATTTTTTCAGTCCTAATCCTGGAAAGTGTGTAGGGAATCAGTTAGTAAACGCTGAAATTGTTCTTGAGTTATTAATGACGGACAAAGCTGCTGACATTATATTGGTGCCATCAAAATGAGCTGTCAAATCGTAGGAAATATAAGACAGAATATTTCCTCCCTCAAAAAAGTTGTTTTTAGTGGAGATTCCAACCCAATTAAATGAAAAAAACACTCTACTTTCTATTACAAATTCTGAAGTTGATACCCCGTAGAGATATTTCATGGACGTCACTGGTTTCCCACTCTCATAATTTAATTGCGCATGTGCACTTATACTCTCTCTCTCTTTTTCTCTCTTTTTTCCCTCCAAAGCTCTAAGTTAAATATTTTCCGAGTTATAGACTTGGTATGAGAATAATACCATAGACTCTATTGTCTAATCGGCCCGTAGCCAGGATTTTGTTAAGGGGAGGACACAGATAAACTCTTTCTCTCTGTGTCTCATATACATATGACCCTTCCTTACCGAGTAGTTAACACGTTTTTTGCTCTTGGTATGTGTGTTTCCGGGTTTGATTCTCGTTAGAGAAATAAGATTTTCTGTGCTGAGACAATTTAAGAGCTACTTATAAAAAAAAAATAATGAATTCCAGTCCAGAGTGCTAGAAAATAACGGCTGAGTAACTGCTTTTATTTCAATAACAATAATAATAATCTATATTTGATTTTATGTTCAGTAAGAACTCATTTTTAATCATACAAAAATATTCTCTGAAGGAACTGTTCTTACATAGAATCACTTGAATAGATAATTCTAATAGCATGCATGATTTTTTTTGTTTTAAAATGTGTTGTGATGAACTAAGGAAAAAAATGAAATTCTTGTTACTATTTTTGTACCAGTGAAAGTTGATTTCTGATTATTTATTGTTTAAAAGAACGGAAAGATCAAAGGTGTTCGCAAGGTGATTAAAATTTTAATTAACTTTGAAGCCTAAAGCCCCTCGTACACGATTCAATAAAGCTTGAACAAGAGCGTTGAACAAGCAATTGGATGAAAATGACGTCACGAGTCAGAGACTCTACACAGGAAATCTCTTGAATTCAAGTCTTCTCATCCAATGCGTCCTATTTAGAACCTGTCCTATTTTTATTGAATTCAACGCAGTGATCTACCAATCACATCGCTGGTGACTTGAACACGTGACAACTGTGCTTCCGGAATGCTAAAAATTAAAATGTGAACATGGAGCAGGGAATTTTTAAGCCCTTGTTTTTATGATGCGAAATAAAGATATTATCAGAAAATCA
>JAGDQP010025012.1:0-16752 GCA_022664845.1 Lepisma saccharinum
AAAACTGTTAAAAGTTTTAATTTGTGTTACGTTCAACTTGTCATATTGCACGAAGTGTATTAGAACTTTTAATTGCAGTTTTAACTTCTCCATTTGCTAATGACATTTTTTGTTTTGTGATGTTAGCTTCGTTCAGGCTGGTTTAAAATAAAAGACAATAAATGATCGTAATTTAATTTGATAATACTTAACCTAAACTAGATTTGTTCTTAAAACTCACATAATATATTCATTTCATAATTCGACATGACAAAAAGGACATGCATGCACATGTGTTGACTTACTAAAGAATACCTACAGACAAAATATATCACATATACTCAATGTTACACTTTCCTCGCATTTGAACTTCCTAATTCATGGGTACTTTCTTTCGTTGGCAAAATGGAGTAGAGGAAAAGTGCCGGAGTTTGAAGTATTAAAGCAAACCAACATAGGTTCGAAGCCTGTTGAAGCCAAGTCTTTTTTACAAAGCGGTCGTAAAGAATCTAACCATCACTTCTCATACAAAATGGATAATGTTTCCGACTGTGGAAGACGATTTACGAATGTTGGTTGGAAAATTCCAAATTAATATGAAGTATCCATTTTCATGTTATTATTCGTAGAAACAAACACTATAGCATTTGTTGAGCACGATCTGAATAAAGTCGCCTGTGGAGTATCCGTATCGTGCTGGACTTCTAATTTGGAAACCTGAGTTCGATTCCCCACCAATCAGTTTCTTTTTCGCATACACTGAATTATTCAAACAAAGATTCATCTCTGGACTGTGGAGAACTTAGCGAAGTATCACTGGTCAGAATCCAAATAAACAGGTGTGTGTGCTGTTTAGCATAATTATAATGTAGTTTTCATATTGTTCATTGATCTTTCTCTCTTCCTCTCTTTCTTGATGTATTGTTATCGTGTCCTCGCTGCTTCTTTCTCTTCTTTTACCTCTCCTTCCCTCTATTCATGTTTATTTCTTCTCTTAATTTACACACACTCTCTCTGTTTGTGCGTATTCCACAGCCAAATCCGGACCACTTTCGATGACCCCGTGATAAGGACTGACCCAAACATGAGTGACCCGGTAACCCGATTGACTCGGTCTGGAAAATCTATTTAACTTTGAATTTTGACGTCGTATTTTTCGTGTTCTCGGGGTAACATCTCCGATCCTGGTCACACCTGAAATAAACACTGTTCAAACGCAATTAAATAATTAAAATCTCTCCTTCATCTTCCGGGTCATCAAATCTACATCGAATCAGTCGGTAACCTTTTCAGCTCTGCCGTGTTTATTCCATCTGTGTGAATTGTTATAAACACTAGTTCATTAGTGTTGTAATTATTAGAACGTTATATTCAATAGGTGGAATATATAGTGGCATGCCCAGAACTGACAAATTTTAAGACATGAGTAGCAAATGCCCCCTTTTTTAAGCCGTTTCAAGAGAAGAATTATTTTTATATTCGTTTGGCACAAAATTCGTTTCCATGCTCTAATTTGCCAACATACTATTACATGTGTTTCTTCTTTTCACGTTTGCAATGTGGAACATGTAAAGTTTACTAAGGAATATGCTAATTTTGCTTTTGAACATTTGTAACTTTTCATTTTGATACAGTTTGGAATTATAATTTTTTTTCTTTCTGATAGAAATTAAGCAGAAAAATTATCATTCATTCATTTTCTTTTTATGTTCACTTTGCATTCGTAGTCTGGAATAGAAGGTATGGCCTATGGTATCTACTGGGTTTGTTACAATCAGTGATTCCGCCAGAGCCCGGTCCCTGTCGGGCTGTCAACCCCAGATTCTGCAGACTACCCCGAACTGTTTGATAGCAACCGTGCAAAACTCTAGTCCACCCTCCCAATTTTGACTTTACACACCCCAATCAAAAAATCCTGGCGGAATTCCTGATTACAAAGTATTCCGAACCAGTATATTTAATAAGCTTCACCGAATTTGCAACCGAACCCCGCGCAAAAAAAAGCATGTGTGTTACACTTTTGACATTATCCTAAATGTGTCTCAAAACTCTGGAGTTTCACTGGAAATCATGAGTATTTAATCTGACCACCAAGTTTGGTTTCCATTTAGAAAGTGACTTAATGAATTTTTGAAGAACCCTTTATATATTCAAAGAGCGATTAACAAATATAAAGTCAAAAAGTCACTTCTATCTTGCTGTTAGATTTGTGGGAAGCGAACTCTATTGTGTAGGAACTGAACTTAATCGTTTTACTACGTTCAAATTCCATATTTTTGTCTTTACTTCCTCTTCTTCTTCTTCTCTCTCTCATCTCTGCCTCTGTCTAACAGGCATTCATCGGTTTCAATGTTTCACTGTATGTTTAAATTTCTCCCTGCATCAACTTATGTATATTGATTCGTCTCGCTTTTCTTCTTTCATTTTATCGATACTAATATATGTCTATTTTGAAACAAAAAACGTGCTCTTGATGTTTGTTGATTTTAGTTGAAGGAAAGAGAAAGAGGGAGTCTGTTTACCAGACACGATTATGGGATAAGAAGGTGCCATTTGGGTTGCCTAGCTGCACGGCGTTCGCTGTCGCAATTTTTTTGATGCGAAGTGTACCACAAATTCGTATGAAGCCTCATCATATACTTTCCTCATCGGCAACTTAAATATTACTAGGTTATAACATAATTTAACTATCAGGAAAGGAAAGTATGTTTTTAGACCGCTTCCAGAAAAAAATAACAAGTTTGAAATATTTAAAATTGCTTTGTAAGCATGCACACCCACATACAGAGACAGCTACTCACACAGAGAACACACACAAACTAAAGGTTCCATTATGTGATAAAATATTTCCCTAGGTTTTATCCATAATTAAATTTTGCGAAACATTTTGCTAAACGTTGTATGGCCTTTACTTTTATATTTTATTACATATTGTGTTTCGGTTAATTTGTAGCAAAGAACCAGAAAAAAAGTTTATTAAAAAAGCACATTGCCCAGTAACCCGAGCCTACTACACTAAAATTAGACATGTAATGAACACAAGTAACATGAAAATTAAAACGAAAGCAGGAAAAAAAAATAATAAAGAAATTGTTACCAACTTTTGATATTAATTGCTCAATTGCGAAAAAAAAAAAGATCTAATTTTGTTTCCTACGTACAATAAAAGTAATTGATATATTTTACCTTCTGGAATTTAATACAGAATAAAGAGAGAAAGAGGAAGAGGAAGAGGAAAAAAGATCGGCAGTCAATAAGTTTGTACTACATTGAAAGACAGTTCGAAAGAAGAATGTAAGTTCAAACAGTGTAATTAATTTAATTTCAAAACTTTGTAATAATGAGTCATTTTGTGATACATTTAATCTTTGTGGCTTGAGCGAAAGGTGCGTAAAGGTCATGAATACAATTCAATTTAAATTAAATCTTGTGAAAGACATACTTCCATGAAGAAACTATTGAAATTTGCTCTTGAGTATTCTATCTACTCATCTATTCCGATACACAGACAACATGGATACATAATGGTTATATTTGAACACTAAAATACTGATGCACAAAACAGTCAGCCATAACAAAGCCATAAAAGCACGAAACAACTGCTGAGGAAACTAAAATCCTACACTCTGAAAGTAAACTGTAGAACAAAACAGTGCTAGGAACAAAATAAATTGGGTTACTTGCCACTACTGGGATTATAAAATCCTGTCTAAATTACTTAATACTAGAATCACTCAATACCTGCCTGACTTAATCAATGTCAATCAGGGAGGGGGGGCAGGGACCCCAAATGCTGCTCTCATGCTAATGCAATTAAGAGAAAGTTTACACTTAGCATCGACCTTAAAGGACTTTAGATTTGCTATCCTGAGTTTAGATCTAGCCTCGGCATTCGATAACATAAATCATCATTACTTATACATAGCGTTGCATAAATTAAATTTTCCAGTTCAGTTTATAAATACTATACAGTCCATTTTAAGCCACCACTACATGAAATTACAAGTAAATCAACGCATTTTACCTAAAATTAAATTAGAACAAGGTGTTTCTCAAGGTTGTTCTCTTTCCACAACCCTATCTGCAATTTTTATTAGTCCCTTAATAAATACCATCGAAGACAACATTCAGGGTATCAAATTCCTAGACTCTAACCTGAAAGTACTTGGATATGTAGATGATTTAACGTGCATAGCTCAAAATAAACAAGAAGTTTCTAAAATATTTGATATAGTTCAAGCTTTCAGTTACACAGGAATCAAATTAAATGCAGCTAAAACTCATCTAATGCCAACAGATACAAAAATAGCTGATGATCTTCAAAATATTAGTACCATTGTCTCCCAAATTCGAATTTTAGGTATAGAATGGACAACTAATATCCCAGATACTATAAAACTAAATGAACAACATCTTATTCAAATTGTGGTCCAAGATCTACTCAAATACCAACATTGTTTTAACCATTTGCTTCCCCGTATTAGATTCATAAATTGTTTTATTGTGAGCAAATGCACGTACATTAGTCAACTGTTTCCATTATCTAAATCAACCATAGCGCAGATTAACAAATACATGGTATATTTTCTTTACAAACATCAAATTCTAAAACCGAACAGGAACAACCTATACCTTCCCCTTACCCAAGGAGGTCTGAACCTAAAAAATATTGCTCTTCAGGCTCAGTCACTTTTGATTCATCGTACTGTATTTATCCCTTTGTTGTTACACTAACACACTATCTTGAAAAACAATTACGGCTGTACTGAAACATGTTGACACGCAGGCACCAGTCAACACACTCCCTTGGAAACACAAAATCCCGTATCTTACTCAAACTCTTATTGAAATAACTTATGCTATCATAAACAATTTGGAATTCGAAAATTGGCAGGTTAAAGACATTTATAAATTACTCCTACATAGGGAATTCGGATCAAACTCTGACATCTGTCACAAATGTCCTAACAAAGATTGGGAAACTATATGGTCTAATATAAATCGATTAATATTATTACCTGATTTATACGACCTCCGATATAAATTAACATACGGTGTTTTTCAAACTAATAGCTTATTGTATGAAAGAAATATTTGAAAAAATTCTTTATGCACCATATGTAAACAACCATACACTCTCACACACAGGTTAGAGAGTTGTAAACAAACCAGAGTATGTTGGCAATACTGTCAAAAAATATTAGCTAGAATTAATCGAACTAGTCCAATACACATTTCCCCTAATTATTTGTTAGAACCATCTGATTTCCAATGTTATCCGAACACAAAAAATAATTTTGTTAACTGGTTTACAGCTCAAACGTTACAGTTATTACTGGTTGAACGTGAAATCAACAATGGAGACTGGTTTGTTAGTAAAATTAAATTTAGATATCAACAACTAGATAAAAAAAAGAAACGAATATCAATTCGCTCAATTAATTAATGCTGTATACTACAGATCAAAATCTTGTTTGTCTTTTTTTTTTTTTTTGTGTAGTAGTCATGTAACTGTAGTTAATATTTTAATAAGCATATTATGTCAAAGTTTATTTCCCCAGATTGATCAACAACAAACAGAAGTAGTTATCAATTTAAAATAATGTTCTACATTATAAGCTATATTACCACAAAGTTAACAAAATTTGTTTAATATTTTGTTTTTGCAAGTTTTTGTTTCTTGTATAAATGTTATGAGTTAAAATAAAAGTGTTAAAAAAAAGTTGGTAAATCGCTCACCTCTGGTGATAGAGGTCGTCGGATCGATCCCTGCTCATGCCATGTGGGCTTTGTGGTGAACAAACACCGTGTGCGTGTTTTTTTTTTCGGGATGCTCCCGTTTCCTCCCACTTTCTTCATTCCACCAATTCATCCCATCACCATCCATACGACCTGAGCCTTAGTTGCCTCAAGGCCTTAAAATAAATTAAAATTCGTACAACGCTGGCTACAGTGTCGAAGTCAGACACTTTTACGATGGAGGAATTATAGTGTTCGTTCGGGATGGAGGAGTTTGTTTTCAAGAAAGAAAGAAAAAAGTTTTGGAACTTTTTTTTTTAACTTGTGCCTAAACCCTCTCCTTGGATTCATCACTGGCCAAAAATTTCAAGTAGTTCTTCATACAACATCTCATTTCAAATTGGACTTAATTTTTGCGTATCTCTGTGAGGATGACAACGTTTGACAAGTATCTTTTTGACTTGTTCTACTTCCGTCTTCACGGTAGAATTACGTCCTTACCGTCCTTCCTTGATTCCAATTACGATAGAAGAATAAACTTTTCTACTCGTATTTCATCTTACCGTATTTGTTTCGGAGGGGACAAGAAAATAAGCAGATGAATTTATACAAAAGTACAAGATAGGAGAAGTTTCCTTTATTAAAATGTTGATCCACTAGACTAGAGAATATGTCAGAATGAGAAGAGTATATAGAGTTTGGATTGAAAGATGAATTGTAATATCTTCTCTAGAACAAGAAAACTTGAGTTGTTTCCAAACAAAGTGATTCATTATTCTGCTCTGGTTCCGCGCTTCTATGTCCTACAAACTGATATTTTGTGAAAGTTTTGATGATTATACTCCAGCAAAAGTTTCAACTGATGAAACTTCTCAACATTACAATACAGTCTGTAGGAAACAACAAGAGATTGGACTGTATTCATAGTATACGGTGCTGAATAGAACACATACGCTCTTGTTGTTCAGATGTCATTATTAACAAAGTTTAATGGAGACGTTCATTAAGCACGTCAAGTCCCGTGTCCGTTACAGTCCTATAAGCCATTGTATTAAAGATTATGAGATAAAGGTTAAATTTGGATTATATGCTTTAGTTTATATATTTTTTTTATATTTAATTTATATTTCTGAATAATATTGGTGTTTATGGATTAAACTCGCCACTTTGGATGACGTCTTTCAGTTAACACTCTTTGCAACTAGGGTTACCAACTGGAAATTGTCAAATGCAGGACAAAACTCCGAAAATAGCCGGATTTGTTTTTTAAATGTCGGACACAATGAATTTTCAGCAATAAACATTTTTTTTCTAGGCACAATTATGTTCGTTATGTACCATTTTATCTAGTGGTGAAAGTTTGGGGGAGGTTAAAGACAAAAGTATTACTTGCTGATGTGCTAGTTCTTACCAAATTCTGTACTTTTCGCAATTTCGCGTACGGAGACAAAAATAGTCGAGTTCGATATATCGACAGTACTACCAACCACGCACCTTAGTAGTTAATAAATAGTGACAAATTATCGTTCGTGACCACAAAGTTTATCGTAAATAACACAAACAATGCACATTCAGGTGTAGTAATGTCTTGCTATTTTCATTTTTAAAATGCCGGACTTTTTCAAGAAAAGGCAAATGCCGGCCTGACATTTCTAAAAAGGTTAAAATGACGGATATGTCCGGCATAAACCGGACGGTTGTTAACCCTATTTGCTACAGGAAATGTTAGGAAAGCGGCCGGGTACCATTCCAGGGTAAGACTAAAGAACCCTGGGAAATCTCAATCACTATACTGGGCTATAGCTAAGCTTCAACCTGTGTTCCGAAGTTCAACATCTTTAAACTCTAGTACCAAGTGCTGAGTTTCCATTCTTACGGACCCTACATTATCTTGCAGCGTAGAATACTGACTGATACTGCTGCAAGACACAACGTGTAGATATAGGGAAGAGCCATGACAGACTCTGCAGCTATAGCAGACAAATGATCTTGAGCTGCATCTATTTGGGAACTGGTTATTAGATTATCAGACACAAATAAATTTGGCAATAGCATCGATGAAAGAAACGTTTTATGAATGTTATAAACTGGTGATTTCTAATTCTTTTTGCATTTCAGCAAACTTTTGGCCTGACTCAAAAGTGAATCAAGCTTTCTCTGACAAGTATGACAACTTACTGCAAGCTTATAAAATCAAGCTAAGAAGATTTACACAATGTTGAATCCAGCAGTCTAGTTTACAAGAATCAAGATTGAAGTAGCTTTAAAAGGACAGGCAAGGAGTAACCCCTGCTTGAAGAAAAATAAAAAAAAAGCATTGACTTGGATGGGAATCGAACGGAGGTCTTTTGGGACATTGCTCCTTTGCTGTAGTCATCAGACCACAAAAAAATTTACACTCTTCGCATTCCAAACGCAATTTATAGTTAAATCATCAGATTCGCAAGAGATAGCTGTAGTAGAAGGGTGGAAGCTGGGGGGATTAACTCACGACAAGACATTCGTAGCGCGTGATGGAACTTAAGCGCACTAAAACCAGATTGGAAGGGCAACGAAATCAAGTTCAATTAGATTTCAAGTTTAACAAGCTTTCTGCCATATCTGATTGTTTCAACAGTCTTGAATTACGTTAGTCATAACAACCAGTTGTTCCAACAAGTTTGGTTCATACTTGTTTATCAAGTTCAAAGCAATATCAAAATAAGCTACTGGCAACCTTGTTACAAGCTGGTATGCTATGTGAGAGGCGTCTAACGAATCTGTCTCTTGCACGAAGTAGCAATGATACTTCTACAAATTCTAACCAGGAATTTTGCTGGGATTTTCAGTTTGGGGATGTAGAGCAGAAATTGGAAGGGGGAGCAGATAGAATTTTGCTGAGTTTCTATCCATTTTTAACCGTAAAAACGTTAAAAAGGGGGAAAGATGGTGCTCGAGAATTTGGGGGTGACACGTGCTCATTATGTGATCTGGAAGACTCGTTCATTCAAACCTACAGAGCTCAAAGTCTGAGAGAAGAAAGTTCACAAACATTTCAAGTTCTCTATACGTGCTGATTTTTAATTTTCTTTTCTGTTAATTGTTCAACACTTGATTGTTATGGTAAATATCCAGATCTATAATAATGAAGCTGTTTCAATGATGAACAAAGTAGAGATTTAAAAGTGGGCATAGACAAAAATCTTTAAAATTGATAAGAACTTTCTTTCTTCAAAGTATGAGATCTCTAGATCAGAGCCGACAACCTTTCCGAGGAGAGGGCACAACTCCAGGCAGGGTTGACACCCGTCCAGATTTTGTCGGAATTATCCCCATTTTTCACCTGTTATTCCGCGTACTGATTTAGTGTTCGTTGAGACGCAGATTGTCCTGATTTTCACCCGTTCAGATTTGAAGCATAAAGAATATTTTATTATTTAATACTTTTAATCGTTAGGCATCAAACTGCACTTATTTTTTCTGTGAAACGTACAAATAATATATGTTTTATTTTTTTTTACATTTTAGCTATCCTTTGTATGCTTCTCAGCTCCTAAGTCTTAAGAGATGTTGAAAAAATTCTGTTACTTGCCACTGCACATCACTTGTTTTTTACTTCGAAAATCTGCCTTGTTTTCAGTGTTTCTTGTAAGTTTATATGTATAACTAAGTATTTGAATTTATTTATAGCTTTTAGGTATCTAAAACTTGGACCGGGACAGGGAAGCGGTAAATATTCGGGAAAAGTTGGCTATGGCCTAAGTTGAAGGTACCATCTTGGCATCTGCCTGGTGTGACAGGAAAATCCCTGGAAAAATCTGTGTATAAGAAAGACCTATCGGATAAGATAATTACAGGCTGAATTCAAAATTAACTTTACTTATTCTCAAGAAACTTAGATAAAACGTCAATAAACTTTGCTTAAATTATAAAATTTTCCTAAGGTCACACTCACTTTTTATTAACATGGAGGTGGAGGAATGAGTTTCAAATGTGACTAAAAGCTTTTGGTTAAGTAATAAATAATAACGGTACAATTTATTTTAGTAAAATCGGTAGAAATTTTTAACTTCAGAAGAAATCTAGGATGGCCCTAAAACTCTATTTTCAATGCTTATTTTCCTGTTAGTGCTCCGGGGTCTCCTGCGTACTGATACCCTCAGAGATCCTATCCAGGGCCTGTCCCCATGTTATAGACAAGAAAGGTGACAGTCCTCGCTCTAGGGCCATTTCCGGGAACATGAATCTATTTCCATATATTATACTTTTGGTAAAAGCTTTTGGACGTCACATTGCTCGGGAGGGTCACCCCTAAAAAAAACTTTGTTCAAACTCAACTGTGTTTGCTTTGCTCTACTAGTTACAGGGTCAGGCAAAGTCCCAAGCATAGACCCAGTCCAAAACTTGACCCAAATGATCGAATGAGGTCCATTTCAACTTTGCTCTAGATTTGAATTTGCAGGAGCAGCGTTGAGATTTTGAGCTAGGAAATGAAAATACTGGAAAGATATAGTGACCGGTGCTGGTATCTAGCTTTAAATATTGTTCCTTTACAGTTATTTAAACAAATAACATTTTGTTTCTCTAGATCTGTAAAAAATGTTGAGAAAATGTCTCATTGAATGGAATTGTTATTAACGTCCTAAACGAGTTGGTTAGCTTGAAAGTTAGAGACCTAAAGTCTTTGATAAAGTTAGCTCTGAGCCGTTTCGTTCACAGGACCCGTACAAACCTTGAACCCGTAATGACGCGTACAGAAAGCAAGGGTGCTAACGGTTCAGCTAGTTGGGGAGCCAAGGGCTCATTACATGTTTTGTTTCGGATATTGTCTCTTCTGGAGCGGAAGATTAACTTTAAATTGGTAAGGGAAAAGAACCAGAAGCCATCTAAATGTGGACCTGGAGTAGATTCGTAAAAATAAGCTGAGTACAAAAATTTCGCAGTATTAGAAACAGAACATGAGAGAAGATTAACACGAATACAACGAAGAGCAAAGAGAAACTGGTAAGAACATCGATTAGGTAAGACTAGTGTATTGAAGTTCTCAATTGGACAAATTTCAATAGGAAATAAGAATAGGAAGAAATAGGATGCCACTTACGTCCTCGGAGTATTAACTAGTCGTCAAACACACATACACAACATCATGAATGACACCACCAGGTTATTGGCTGATGATGACTTAATGCAATTAAAAATACTCTATACTGTTGCTACGTTTAAACAAATAAAAGTACAAAATGAGATACCGACTTGTCCAAGTGTATTTGGTTAACGAAACGATTTTTTTTAAGTACATGTATTGTTACGCATTAAAGAAAAGGAAAGGAACAACAATGATTCGGTATAGAAGATATCACCTATCATCAGGTCAAATTTTCAACAATGTGGTCACGTGCTTTCAAGGCTATGATAGCAAAGAAATGTGAGGATTTTTTTAAACATTTAATTTAATTTATGATGCCTTTAGGATGAGTTAAAACGGCTAATACTTTGATTAGAATGTAAGAAAGAAAAATATAAGACTAAAGGTTTGTTCGGATGACCTGCTCGGTGTTGCACAATCTTCACTGGAAATGTAAGGTAGTGCTGAACTTTGTTGATTAATGTGACGTTAATCCCATGCAATCCAGTGCAGCTCTCGCTCGAACGGGCACGTGATTCTTTCCTTCTGCTAGCACGTAACGACATCTATAATCTCTTCTCTCACACATACACGGAGAACGCATACTCTCTCTTGAACAGGCGATGAAAGTGCTTGCCCCGGCCATTCGAAGTTGAGATGCCCACTCGAACTCAAAAGTGTACACTAGTTCCAGCAGTGCATCCCGTCCGAACAAACTATTATACTAAACATGACTTGGAGGACCTACTGATATTGGCAGATAACTACGAGTGATGATGATGATAATTTTTGTATTGTCCTTCAGTAGCTCTGAGGCTCATCTGAAGTTCAAGGGATGGTATTCGTCGCATAGCAAAAGTTCTGGGAAATGTGCTATGAACTTAGAGATTAGGTGTGTTTTTTTTATCAATCCCAACATTCTCGTTTCCTGATTTAGAAGAAAAAACACCCCTGAAAAAATTCAGACATAAACATCATCGGTTCCATCCATTCGTTTTCTAAATATTCATAAACAGCAAACGATCTAAACCACTGGATGAAACTAGTTGCGTACGACTGAGAAACGTTATTACAGGTATGTCTTTCTGGAATATTTAGGCCATTTAGTTGCTTTCAAAAATTATTCTGACCGTTCTCTTTGCTTATCTATACATGTTTGACGTTTCATAGACTTCTTTCACTCCATATTTCTTTAGTAGAATAGTTCATTTAAAAGGAAAGATAACTGATGAACGACCGATATGAACTCAGAAGAGAAAATAAAGAGACTAATAAAATCAGATAAGTACACACACAGATCACAATCACAGCTGTCTTTCCCTCAAGCAAGAGCAGCGGAGAGAGAAACATCTAAAACTGACGAGGAGTGGAGAAATAATACAAAAGGAAATTCTAGAGAGAAAAGAACCCAAGTAAAAAAAGGCCAAAAGACTTGTGTCGGCTTCGCTTTTCTAGGCTTTTTTTAGTTTGTTCTTCCGTTTCCTCCTCCCGCTGCATCTCCTCCGTGTGAGTTGTTTGAATGGCATGGAATGTGCAAAAGGCCTGAGTCGTTGCTTCTGAACTGAAGAGGAGGAGGAAGAAATTGACCGCAGGTCAAAGGCAATCTACTTCCACTTTTCAAAGAACATCAATAACATGCGTTCGTCTCTTGCTTTTCCACTTACAACAAGCTGTCATGTCCTGTTAAGTTTTCACAAGAAGAAAATACTGATAAAATACAAAGAAAGAGAGACAAGAGAGAGAGAGAGAGAGAGAGAGAGAATGAAGGAAGGAGGGGTGGAGATAGAGACAGAGAAAGAAGCAGAAGAAATATTATTAAGGGATGGCCATTTAACTTTGAGCAAACAGAAGAAAACAAGCTTTGAAAGCTGTATAAATAATACACATCTCAAAGTTTAAATGGATATAAATGATTCAATTGAAGAGCATTTTCCCCTTAAAGTAGATGAAGTACCCCCTTCCAAACATCTCTTTCTCTGATACTGAAACTAACTAAATAAATAATGAGAGTGAACTTAGCAAAACTGAAAATTCCGTAATCAAGTTCCATGCTAGGTTATATTTTACTTATTCATTCGTTTAGATACACATTTAGGTTCTGCTGGCATCAGTGCATAATAGGCCTGAGAAAAATCAAACTATTTTTCGAAACCCGATAAGGGCTAGTCCGCAGAAGTTGCTACCCATGGCAGAGAGAGACTTTCCACAAAAAAAAAATTGTGATTTTTCGAATGACTCCTTGTGCTGTCGCATCGGGTTTGAAGTTTCGGCGAATATGCAACCGAATGTTTCGGCGAATAGGCAACCCGCATAACTCGCTGTGTGGCACTTCTTTGGAGGTTACTGACAGGTAAATTTTCGACTTCAGAATAATATGAACGAAGTCAAAGGCATGAATTAACCATAAATCAAGTTTATAAATGTACCAGAAATGTGCAAATCTTTGTTTACTTTTGGCTGTAAAAATGCGAAAACTTACTTGAATGTAACGGAAGGGCCAAGAAGAAGTGCTTGACTGTTTGTGCTTCCTGATAACCATATGATTGGGTTTCGGGTTAAAGATGGATCATTCGCATTTTGTCTAAGCGAAGAATTACAGAAACGATTTCTGGATACGACAAGAAGCGCAGTGAAAAGGGAAATATCCCTCAGTCGTAAAGGCGCCCAAGAGGATCTTCCCAGAAAATTTATTCTGATATAGCTAGTGAAAGTGTGTCTGTGTCCACTTGAAAACAATCACATCATGAGATAGCCTCCGTCATGTTCAGAGAACTATCGATAACAGTGGGTATCAGGTGTGAGTATTACAAAACTAGTGCCTTGGTTTTGCAAAGCTACGAGAAGGAGATGCATATAGCTTGAAGAGAGGAAGAAAGGGAAAGTGCTAATCCGGATGTGAACGTGTAAGTCGGTCAGGAAACGAACAAGAGCGAAACCTCAGTCATCTTCATAATATTTTTCTAGCGAAGTAAGCGAATGTGAAAGTATAACGAGATCCGATTTTGATCATAAATAATCAGAAAAATAGACGCAAGAAACTCGTTTAGTCCTTACGTGTACCGCGTCCGTTGCTTATAGAACAGCACGATCTCTTGTTCTAATTACTTCAGCTATGTCACAAGCAGGGTGATTTTATTGAAATCAATGCGATTTAAATCAAGATTTAGATCACTTGAATTTCATAATAAAAATAATTGATTTATATCAAGTTTTCAAATCTTTAAAGTGAAAATCGGAAATGTGTTTTGGCTCAATATATTTTTTTACTTAGAATACGGATGAATGAAATACAGAGTTTTTTTTGTGGCCTGCCACTGAACTCAAAAGTCGAGGTTTTACGAGTACAAACGTAAACAATGCCTGCTATTTTATTATTATTTACGAACTCCAACTAATGTACTAATCCTCGGCGCGACACGTCAAAGTACAAGCTGCGAAGAAACGGAATGGGTTAATTCCTATTTTTAATTACTTCATTATTCCTAATATGGAACGGGAAAGTCCCGATCAGGACCGGGAATATCCCGATTTGTACTTTAGAGTGTTGATAGGAGAGAAGAAAGTGATGGTGATCGTGAAAAAAACTGAATTCGAGATTTCAACTGATTTACAAAGTTCATGGCCCCTACATACCGAAAAAGGGATTTTTAGATGCCTATCTTTCTGTTCGTCCGTCCCGATGTAAATACGTACACCCGCGACCCGCCTAAAGGCAATGATGATTTCAGGCGGTGACCAGAGGCGGACAAGCTGCTCCTAGAGCTACTGAATTCTCCCACGCCCGGAGTGTCGTATCTTTTAATCCTCAATGTCAGTTATTCACAGTACTATTTTTCATTACCCTTGTATTGAAAGTAGCCCCCGTGAGAAATCTGAAATCACCACTGCCTAGAGACCATACCGTTCAACGTATTGAAGCCAAAGTTTAAACTTAAGGTTTTGTAAGATTATCTAGGGTAAATGTTCGAATTTTCTTCCTAATCCTAAAAAATCCCTTTCGGTAGGCCTACAGGCTGAGGTAGATCTCGAAGCTTTTTTTTATTTTCAAAAATTCAAATCTCGCCTTATATGAGAGCTATCGAGAAACTATTTATTGTTTTGTAGATTATTCATCAAGAGCTGTTCAACGATACCTCACAAGACATATATACACACACACACACACACACACACACACACACACACATTATATATATATATACTCGCTTTGTTTCGCTTGGAGCGCTGCCCACAGACCCCCGTAGGGGGTTCGCCCCCCAACTTCAGTGCTTTTGAGAGGATGCGCCTCCTTTATCTTAACCAAAATCTCAATGCAGCACTACACCACCATGGTATCCATCTGTACCCTCCCACTGGGGGCTGCGCCCCCAAAAGGAAGGTTTGCCCCATTTATTGTAACCTACTCTTGGTCATACACCTTCGAAGAAAATTTCGTTTCTCTACATTCAATGATTTGGAAATTGGGTTTTTGGGGCGGCCATTTTGGATCCAAGTTGACGACTATTTGAAAGTTTTCTTATATTGTCGTGAACTACTTGTGATGGTACAGCTTCAAGTAAAATTTCATTTATCCAGCTCAAACGGTGTGCAAAATGGGATTTTGGGTGGTCATTTTGGATCCAAGATGGCGACTTTTCCCAAATGTTGTAATATTTCCCTAAACTACTCGTCATAATGCACCTTAATGCCAAATTTCGCATCTCTAGCTCAAACGGCGTGGAAAATGTTTTTTTAGGTCCACCATTTTGGATCCAAGATGGCGTCTTTGGATACATCATGTAATATTTTAGTAACATACAAATGATAATGTATAGTGTTACCAAATTTGATATTTCTAGCTGCAGCCTATACAACAATGGGTTCAGCGGCCATTTTGAATTCAAGATGGCGACTTTTTCAACATTTCGTAATATTTTCTTGAACTACTAGTGACAATACACCTTTATGCCAAATTTCGTATCTCTAGCTCAAACGATATGGAAAATAGATTCCTTACTTCCGCCATTTTGGATCCAAGATGACGTCTTTGAACTCATTAGGTAATATTCTCGTAATCAAAGAGTGCTGTTGTACCTTTATGCAAAACTTGATTTCAATAGCCCCAGCGGTTTAGGCTGTGTATTCTATAAAACAATGGGTTCAGCGGCCATTTTGAATTCAAGATAGCGACCGATTTTGCTCATTAACGAACTTTACCGAGCTATTAAGCCTAGAAACAACATATGAAAATTTGGTTCAAATATCTTTAAAATTATGGCCGCTAGCGTGTTAATATATATATATATACAGATGCTTATCAGAATAATGGAAACACCTGAACGAAAGTGCAACTTACAAGATTAATATGGTGTCGGGCCACCTTTCGCCTTCAGAACAGCCTTGATGCGACGTGGGATGGAGGCATAGAGGTCGTGAATGGTAGCAAGTGGAATATTACACCATTCCTCGTGCAGGGCATCGGCCAGTTCTGTGAGAGAGGATGGAGGTGGAAATCGTCGCCGGAGTCGTGTTTCCAAGATGACCACAGATGTTCAATTATGTTGAGATCTGGGGATTGGGTGGGCCAGGGGAGGTGTTGAACTTCATCCCGATGTTCCTCAAACCACGCTGCAACAACTCCAGCTGTGTGAATGGGTGCATTATCATCCTGGAATATGGCGTCATTGTCCGGGAACAACATCTGGACCATAGGATGCAAGTGGTCTTCTAAAATTGCGACATAATCGTTGGCAGTGATGCGTCCGCGAAGTGTGACCACAGGACCCAATGAAAACCATGATATTGCGGCCCACAGCATCACCGTGCCGCCGCCATGTTTCACAGTTGGGCGGAGACACTGCAGATCATACGTTTCTTTGGGCGTTCTCCACACATAAACACGGCCCGTGGTTTGGAATAGGGTGAATGGTGACTCATCCGACCATACCACA
>JAGDQP010025012.1:17152-27323 GCA_022664845.1 Lepisma saccharinum
TAGGTAAATTTTTCTTCGAAATCTACCTAAAAATAAGAGTAGTTTACTAAAAGCTGAAAATAAAAATGTGCGAATTTCTCAAAACCTTCTCCGGTGATTTTGTTCATATTTCATAAATAAATGTTTTAGTAATAACTACAGTATTATTTTATTTAATTAATGAGAACTAGAAAGCTTAATGCAATGGTCCGTACCTTGTATTATAGTCTTGTTCAAAAGATATGGCCACCCACCTTGCTTTAAAAGGCCACCTTCTGGCAACCCAGATACAAGTTTCTAATACTTTGGCTCTGCATTATTATTAATGTACTAGTAGTATTAGTAGCAGCTGTATTTGGCTACGATTTACTGTCATTTTCAGGCCTCTTAGAGGTTTTTACACTACTGTTTTTGGAACCTCTGCTCAGCTGTAGTGAGTCAGTTGGTAGAACAATGACTTTAAATTCGAGTGGCCATTGATTCAAATTCAGCGACCAGTGATTCTAAAAAAAAAAAAAAAAAAAAAAATTTTTTTTAGAACTTTTTTTTTTTTTTTTTTTACAATTCTACCAGATAAGTACCAGAATTCAACACAATACCTTCAAATGAGTTCATGGAGGACTTCTTTGTGCATTCTTTACCCCTTCTATTCTGACCTGAACGAGATTCCTAAAAGTTACAAATATATAATTAAATTAATGAATTAAGTAAAAATTAAACCAAACAAGGATAATGAGGTGTAAATTCAACCTCAATTTGAAAGTTTACCCATTAAACGGGGGCCATTTATACTTAATTCTACTTCCCAGGTATTTTTTATGATACGTATTATGAAAGAAGAAACGATTGGTTTAAATAAAAAATCGATTTAAATTTAAAAAATCATAAAAAATGATTATTTAAAAAAAATCATGATTTTTTTCCCACCCTGCTAACAAGATATATTCCGAGACAGATAAAAAAAGAACACATCGTGGACAAAATAAGGTTACAAGGGAAAGAGAATCTAGACCGAACCTTATAAGAAAAGAAATCTTGAATAATGAGCTATCAAGTGTGTGTATTTCGATGGAAGGAGTACAAACACTGTTTCAGCAAAAATAGGTGACAAGTTCCACCTTACAGAAATAAAGGAGGAGTATGTAATGATTATCGAAAAGTCCGAAACACATTACTTGGACCATGTAACACCCCCGAATCATATTATTTGGAGCACGGATAGAGATTCCAAAATCACTTGTGGATTTTCTTCCTAACAACAAAAGCGATACTAAGGCCTAAGCGCCCGAGTGGTTCGAAATATGTCGACGGCCTTCATGCGCAAATGCAGCCAGATTCTTATCGAAATGTCCACCTCTCAGAGTTTCTACTTATATCAGAAATAAAGCTGATTCCGACATCCAAACTCATGGGCTCTGCTCATCCTGGAAATTTTCTGTTGGCAATGGCCTCCGTCCCAAACCGGGATGTCAGGACGTGAAGGAAGATATAAAAAAAACTGTGTTCGGAAGACGAGGTCACATCAGATTGAAGAGTTTTCATTTCCCGCACTGAGATCCACTAACGAACTAACTCTATGGTTTATGCAACTAGCAAGTTCATCACAGTAAGAAACATTCGCCATTGGATTCTATCCTGGGCAACATCAAGCCAGTTTTCGTCACAAACAACTACTTCTCGAAGATCTCTTCTAATATTGTCCACTCAACGACATCTCGGTCTTCCCAATGGTATCCTTCCATCCGACCTTCCAACCAGGATAGAATACAATCTTCGTTTTTCCCATATCCGAGCTACATGGTTTGCCCACCTTAGTCGTCGCGATTTCATTATTTTTACTTCGTACAGTCCGTGGAGTTCTTCATTATGTAGTCTCCTCCATTCTCCAATCATCTCGCCCCTTTTCGGTCCGTATGTTTTCTCAAAACCTTATTTTCAAACACACGTAATTTATGTTCATCTCCTAGGGTCGTACTCCAACTTTCACAACCATAAAGTAGTACCGGCAGAATAACCGTTCTGTATATTTTCAATTTCAAATTCCTTGATAATAATCGCGATGTTAGAACTTTTCTATTGAATAGAAACATGCGTTACCCGATACTAAGCGACATTTTATTTCTTCCGTGACTTCAATTTTGCTTGTTACATATGTTCCCAAGTATTTAAGTTTGTTAGCTTTCTCTATGACTTTGTCCCTAATTGTTATGTTTTTATTTTCTTCATTCCTGTGTTTCTGTTTGTTATCATGTATTTTGTTTTATTTATGTTTACCTGTAGAGCTATCTCATCGCTCGCTTCTATTAAGACATCGGTGTTTCTTTGTAATGCATCTATATCGTTTCCTATTAAATCTACATCATCCGCGTATACGAACAGTTGATTCAAACCATTCAATGATAGTCACTTTTTGTCTCCTTTAATGTTTAAAATCGCAAATCGTAACGCATCGTTCCGCAAACTATTTTTAAGCGCGGACCAGTTTTATTGGTTGGTTAGTTAAGCGCACCACCCTGCGCCTGCCTAAAATCAGACCTCGAGGACCACCTATGTTCCGCGAACCATAGTTTACGGAACGCTGTTCTAACGCAATGTTAAACATTAGTGGTGATAAAGCATCGCCTTGTTTCAATCTGTTGCGAATCTTGCCGTACTCTGCTTATGGGGTCATTGAGACACATCTTCACTAATTGAACAAATCTTTTTCGGAATTCCAAATCGTATCAGGATACTGTATAATTTTTCCCTTTTGAAAGAATCATATTCTTTATTAAAATCAATGAATAGCTGGTGAACCTTCCCATTGTATTCCCATTTCTTCTCCAAAATTTGTTTCAAGGTGAGAATCTGGTCCAACGTGGATCTATTTCTTCGAAATCCACATTGGTGTTCTCCAATTATTTCATCTACGTATATAATACTTAGGCGTGTTAAAAAATATATTACTTAATACATTGTAACAGGTTGGAAGTAACGATATTCCGCAGTAATTATTACAGTCCGATTTATCGCCTTATTTGTAAATCAGAACTATTATTGAAGTTTTCCATTCCTCTGGGAGCTCCTCCTTTCTCCATATAGTACTTATCAATTTATGTAGTTCCTTTATTAGTGCCGTTTCTCCTGCTTTAATTAATTCGGCTGGAATATTGTCTATTCCTGGTCATTGGAATTTTTTCAATTTATTTGCCGAGATTTCTATCTAGATCTCGCTAGGTTCAAGAATCCACGGTTCTGCGGTATAGATTTCAAATTCCTTTGTTTGTTCCCCGTTGTGTACATTAAGAAGTTTGCCGAAATAGCTTTTCCACACATCGACAATTTTAGTCGGATGCGCCTGAAGATCTCCACGTTCATTTCTAATCATTCCTAACCTCGTCTGGTAACCTTTTCTTAACGAGTTTACCAGTGTTCGAAGTGGGAGAGAAACAGAGACGGTATCCTAATACTTGCCTCGACATATCAAAACGTGATATATAACAACACGCATACCATGTGTTTCAGTGACGGTATGTTTTTAGCTATCAAAACCAGAGCAGGTATGCCATACCGGTGCATGACGCCTCACTTCGACCACTGGAGTTTACCCTTTGGACAGACCTTGTATGTTATTTGTCTTGCCGTTTTCCTCTATCTCCTGAATCTTCTTCGTCAGACATTCACGCTTTTTGTTTCTGAACCCGCATGTGGTGTTTCATTTCGCGTTACTGTCGTGTTGGTCATTGCTTCGCTTTCATTACTTAGCCATCGTTGCCTGGCTTGTTTTCGTATTTCATGAAGCTTAAGGCATTCTTCATCAAACCAAGGTTTGTTTTCCGGTTGTTTCTTCTCACCTACACGATCCGTCGCTGTGCTCTTAACTGCATGACGAATTGTCTCCCACAGCTTACTTACACCAATTTCATTATTAATATCATCATTATTATTACTCGAGTCGGCTAAGATTACAAATATATTTGAGAGTTCGAGTTGTTAATCTGCTTTTATACTCGGATTATTTAATCATTTAACTTCGAATTTCAGTTATTTTGACCCCTTGCTTTCTCTGTTCGCGATGCATAACTTTCCCCTTACTTTTGTGATCACTAATTGCTGGTCGGTGTCACCTTCCGCTCCTCTGTAAGACCTAACATCCATTATGCTGGTGTATCTTCTCTATCTACTAATACGTGATCGATATGGTTGAAAGTTTTGAATTCCGGAGATGCCCATGTGTATTTGTGTATGTCTTTGTGTTCAAACTACGTGCTCTTTACCCGTAGGCTTTTCGAAATCGCGAAAGTTATCAGTCTTTCTCCGTTGTTATTGGTCTTTTCGTGAAGGTGTATTTGTCTGTAGTAGGTCTATATTTTTCTACCCTCCCTACCTTTGCGTTGAAATCACCCAACACAATTTTCGAACTATACTTTGGTAATATGTCCAACAGCCTTTATTTGTCGTTATCATTAGCCACCTCGGTCGGAGTATAGACATTTATTAAAACAGTGTTGCCCCATCGAGTACGTATCGTCTTTCGTTTACGAACCCTGTATTCTGAACCTCCTGAAGGATACTATTCTTAATGAGGAATCCTGTTCCGAAATCGTGATACTGTGTTCCCCTGTAGTAGAAAGTGTATTTGCCCTGTCGGATGCTATCTTAACCCTCCCACCGAACTTCTTGTATCGCTAATATGTCTATCTAGTATTTCTCGGTCTCGCTTACCGCCAACTGAAGAGCGCCCGTTTGGTATAACGTACGTACGTTTCACGTTCCTATTCTAAGGTCTTTCCTAATCCTGTTCTTGGAGCCCCCTGAAGCAGTCCCGCCCGAAGCTCTGAATGAGGAATTAGTTTACTTCCGGAAATTTTACCCCAGGGGAATCTATGAACCACCTGTTACTACCTGTATTTCCTGACATGTTTTAGCGGTGTATAGTTGTCAGCTCTACGACCTCGCAGTAAAGGCAGACATTCGAGATGTAATCCTCTGTATATCTCTGACCCTTACGGATGTAATTCATCTTCAGTCTCAGGGTGGTAATGGTGAAGCTATTTCCCTTCACCATGATATTTTTGTTCGGGGTTATCTTCCCATAGCCTTTGTAAATCTCTATACTAACTGCAAGGCAGCAGTACTGGTTATGGTCCGCCTCGAAATATTTCCGAGACCTACCATATCTGATCGACATTCCCCTATCCGCCACGTAGGGAGGGGCCTTGTGGGAGACCAGTAAGTAACTCCAACCCGGGAACTCCAACTGAGATCCACTACTTCAAGATAATTCTGGTGGACAACTGCAAAAACGGAACCAACACCAATATCTTCTTTTGATGCCGAAATAAAGAGTCCATCGTGACTTGCGGAATTGTGAAAAAAAAACATTCGTGAATTTTCATGGCACACAGAGGTCGTCGAACGCGCTGTTAAATTAGTAACATAAACAGCATCTAAGGTGCATCTTGTCCCTGAATGTCTCTAAATATAAAAAAAAATAAGAGTGACGTCTCTTTGACCGCATCTTGCGAGGAATGTAGTAGTAAAGTTAGCAAGCAATCAGGGCTACTATGCTAGTTTTCATTTTACCATTCACCTACTGAAAATAATTTAGAGGAAATATCTTACAAGATGGAATGCGTAGGATTTCAACTTGTAGTGCTTATGCGTCTCATCTCCAATGCTAATTCTGAACAATGTCCACTAGACCAATGAGGCTGGCCCATGTTATGTGTCACCAAATTTCTTTTTCATCATTTCTTCTGTTCCTTTAGTAGTTCTGCCTTATAACATGTTCAACTAAACTTTTTCCATTTTTCTTAATCCTTGACATCTTCCTTAATGTTTTCAATGCCATCGAACATTCTAACTTTTGTTTTTCCTCTTTTTTCTCCCTTTGATTCTTCTCTTCAGACAATTTTTACCAAATATATGTCTCAACTAAGATGTTTTTTGCCTTCTTATTAATCCTGTCAAATTTTCTTTCCTCTCCTATTCTAGTCATCTTCATAATCACATCTCACAACTTTCAAATATATTTCTTCTTTCTTTTTGATTATTTGTGTTTAACTGCCACGTAACACCACACTTGCTATAAAATATTTAGCAAATCTCTTTCTCTAGCTCCGTTGGTATCCTTTTTGCTCCTAGAAATCGTATAACTTTTTCAAAAGCTGCCTTTTTCACATAGATTTTCTTATTATTTCCTCCGTACAGTTTCTATTCTAAATCATCAAATTTCCCAGATCCTTAAATGATTTCGCTTACTCTCCAGCCGTTCCTTCTAAAGATGTTAACAAAGCCTTTGTTCCTACTAACTCTCATGACTTTAGTATTTTCTTTCATTACGTACTCACACTTTTATCATAGTCTCCATCACAAACTGAAACTCTTCTTGTTTTTCTGTCAGCACTACTTTATCATCCGTGTTTCTAATGGTGTTTGTTCTTACTCCTTCCTCTGTAATCCTTCTCACTTTTTCCTAAGTCTTTCTCCGACAAGCTTCCGTGGTAAATATTGAATAGTGTTGGTGACAAACCTCATCTTTGTCCAACCTCTTCCAATGTTCAACTCTTTCGTTTCATCATCGCCTTCCACTTTCTATCTTGTTTATCTCATTTACTACTCTGCTATCCTTTCAGTCTATACCAACGCATTTCAAAACCTTTATTAATATACTTCAGTCTACTCTTTGAAATGCATTCTGTTAGTAAAAAAAAGTATGCATATTTCTATTCACTTCTTCCATTCTCTCTCCCATCGTCCTTAGACATCTGATTGCATTTCTTGACCTTCTATCCTTTGTAACCCAAAGGGGTCCTGACTCATATTTTCGTTCTTGTTGTTCTTAGCCCAGAACCTTTTAACATGAACACTTTCATTACAACAAGTGTAGGTTACAATTAGGTTTAAAAACGAATCATTCTGTCTCAACGTGCGATCAAAGATTCAAATGTTCGATTCCAAGTTATACTTTTTTAAATAATCTCTTGAAGGTTGATAACAGTTGCTAATTATTGTCATTTAGCAGTAAAACTTCGCACCTGATCTTAAAGACTAAGATAATAAAGAGTACCACTGAAAATTATTGGTCAACACACTTTTTTTTATCAATAAGTTTACATTTCGTGGGGTTTTGTTCCCAGGAGAAACGAAGCTTTTTATCATTTCCAAGGTGTGTGTGTGTGTTGTGTTTGTGTTCACGATCGCTCAGCGTATCTACACTCTTTGAGGAAGCTTATGAAACCATCTCCTAAAATTATAGTATCACAGCGATAGTTTACAAGCCGCTAGTGATGCCCAGTAGCAACAGTCGTTGCCATGCGCACTAGTTGCTCGTAAATTATCCCCATGACAACCTAGCTTAATACTTTTAGTTTGAATATTACCAGCTCATTTAGCACAATTATATGCAATAAAAGAAATGATTTCGTATCTTACGACCTACTATTGTTGTTGCTTTATTGTCACCCAATACTTTAGTGTGTGATATCGACACAAGACAAATTTAAACGGAACCGCCTTTGAGAGAACGACTCGTAGTTAAAGAAAACAGAGAACGCGTTGAGGCTATCATTTTTCTTACTTGACCTGCTACTAGCCCAGTAAATATGGGGTTGCGAGCTGAAATAATTTATAAAAAGCTAATTTTTTCAGGATTTGCTCTCTGTGGCCTCCCAAATGAAATCCCAAAAGTCCCCTAAAATCCCATGTTCGCTTCACCCCCAAAATGGCGGACAAAGATGGCGGCCGGAAAATACCGTAAATATGGGGTTGCGAGCTAAAATAATTTATAAAAAGCTAATTTTTTCAGGATTTACCCTTTGTGACTTCCCAAATGAAATCCCAAAAGTCCCCTAAAATCCCATGTTCGCTTCACCCCCAAAATGGCGGACAAAGATGGCGGCTGGAAAATACAGTAAATATGGGGTTGCGAGCTAAAATAATTTATAAAAAGCTATTTTTTTCAGGATTTACTCTTTGTGGCCTCTCAAATGAAATCCCAAAAGTCCCATAAAATCCCATGTTCGCTTCACCCCCAAAATGGCGGACGAAGATGGCAGTCGTTCTCGCAACACTTACTCTCCTTCTTCTTTAATAACGTTCGTTAATTTAAAGCTAGGTCAGTCGTGTTTTCACTATTTTAAACAGCAAATGTTGAAGAATGTTGATAGTAAAATAATTAAACTTACCTGTAATAACCTTGAGAATGATTCGCCTCCTATTTCTTTCTTATATTAAAAGAAGGCGTCATCATCTTCAGAACCATCAGCAACTGGCATGTTGGAACAACCATTTCCTTCACAGTAGTAACAAAATTTGGAACACACGAGTCCGACCTTTCTGCATTCGCATTTATCGCCACAGTCTTTCTGTGTTGTGATCTTGCACTGGCACGATATCAGGTTGAGCAGGTTTTCAGGAACAGCCGGTAAGTTTGTTGTCACTGGAAACAATTTACCTTCCCTTGAGTGCCACCTCCATTCTGTTGGTACTAAATTATTCCCTAACCATTGCTGTACTTGAAGGTAAACACGAAGACAGTGTTGGGAAGCAGCTGCACTTGTTGGATTTAACGTTGCTAAATTGAATGATGAAGATAGTTTCCTAGCTACTGTTTTATTGTACAAATTATATCTGAGCTCATCTAAAGAAACATTGTTCTTTCCTCCATATAACCTCACAAGAAATCTTTCTCCTACCTCAATTATTGTTTTGGGATCTAGATCAGAGTTGTTGAACGCTGTAACTGCTTTGGAGAGTTCTTGGTCCTTCTGAAAAAATTTGAATGCGCTCTGTTTTCCTTTGTTAAATATAGCAGAAGTCATGTCACATCCTGTGACGGCATGGAAGAACAAAAAACTGGCTTTAAGTGATTCTAGGTTTCTCTGGATATTGCAAATGTGGAAGCATTTGCCTTCTTTTTTTTAGTTTGTGGCTTCATGAAATATATTGTAGTGTGTGGATGTCCACGAGCAATTAAAATCGAGAGCAAGTCAGAGTCACTTCCTACAACAGCAACATAAATATTTTTATTCCCAATACTAATGGCAGTAGCAGCAATTAGAGCATCTGCATCTCCTTCAGCTTGGTACACTGTAATACCAGCAGAGTGAAATTGAGTCTTAAGGATGTCAATCAAGCGAGCCTTGTTTTCAGAGTTACGTAAAAAGTGTGCTTGATCAGTTGTTACCTTCATATATTCCTCAAATGCAATTGTAGCAGACATCTTTGACATCATTCTTCTCTGCCGTTCAACATCTTTGGTATTGCCAGTCGCATACCCATCAAAAACTACTGCTTCACAGGGCGAAAAATGATTCTGTACATATTGTACGTATTTTTTACAAATTTCTGCATATGTGTCAACACCAGACCAAATAACAGCATGAAGTAGGAAGCCACCATCTACAATGTATCTTAATTCTGATGGAGGCTGCACACAGGGTTCGATAGCCTCTATAATATCCATAATTACAGATTTTCTGGTTTTTCGCATAGAAATGTCATCAAATAAAGATGGAGGATAAGGCGCGAGTTCATATATAAAATATTCCGGCAATTCCTCATCTGACTGCAGCACAGCAGAAATCCGACTGAAAAGCTGAATTGGATTGATGCTAATAGATCCCTTTCTAATATTAATTGTATTGTGTGTTGCAGATATTGGCACGACTTTATCTTTTCTTTTCAAAACTATATTTCCAAATGTTTTACACATCATTTCAGACAATGATTTCGACCCAATCTCTACCGCTCTCTCACAATTCACTTTGACGTCAGCTACTAACCCTGTTGCAATATTGATGAGGTGCTCTTTTTGGTTGAGTTCAAAGGGGTTGTGAAGAGTGAGCCAATCAGAAAGCTTTTTGATGTCTTCATCATCTCTAGATTGGCGGGAAGGTCTAAGTTCTACATGCTGTTCCGATGATGATGAACGTTTTCCACAGAAGTGTTCTAAGGCTTCACTTACCTCCATGGTTATAGGAAATGACAAAACCCAACGAGCCAATGTGGAATCCGTAATACCTCGGTCATGACTCAAACCTCCTGAAACTTTCATCGCTCTCATCAGACTTTGCTCAATTACCATATCAGCTGCAGTTTAACTCCAGTAACAGTCTTTCCTCCGAACAGTAAAATATCCGTTGTGAAAAAGTTTCGCAAATTCTTCTGGTTTCATTTTAATTTTCAGTTCTTCCATCTGTTGCAGATA
>JAGDQP010025013.1:0-27322 GCA_022664845.1 Lepisma saccharinum
GTGTAAGAGTGTACAGAAAAGGTAGTAGAAAGTTGTTGGATTTGGTCAGAAGTAAAGGAAAGGATAAAGGGAAGAAGGAGCAGAAAGGTGTCATTTATTGTATTAACTGTGATGATTGTGATATGAAGTATATTGGAGAGACGGGTAAATTGTTGAAAGAAAGAATTAAACAACATAAAAGCGATGTGAAATATGGTAGAGAGAGTAATGCTATATTCAAACATGTAAAAGAAAAAGGACATAATGTGGACTGGGAAAAAGTGATTGTGTTAGAATATGAAGATAGTATGTGGCCTAGAAAATGGAAGGAGGCCTGGTGGATAGAAAAAGAAGAAGATAAGAACTTAATGAACTGGACTAAAGGTTTTAGCATTAATAAAGAATGGAAGATTATTGTTGACAAACACAGGGATATGTATGTTAAATGAGGTGTTAGGGGCCTCTATGTTTGCTTCATGTTGATTCTCTTTTGTTAACATGGGATGTTTTATGGCGTCTCTGATTGACTGATTGTTCCAGTCAATGGGGAGGCTGCTTGATCGGGCGTCCCTGATTGGCTGCTTGTTTCGGCCAATGAGGGAGCAGGTAGATTATTGGGCTTGTATTTATATATGTGTATTTTTTGTACAGACTCAGTGTATGTCTGATGAGGATCTTGGCTAGAAGGTCGAAACGTTACTTGTAATTTAATTTTTTACGAATAATATAGTCTTGTTCAGCAGTTCAGTGTTTTTGATCTTAATTGCAAGACGTGCAACTATGTTTTGTTGTCGGTGTAAAGAAATATCTGCAATTTTTCAGTTTCATTTTAGACGATTTTTCCCAGGGTTTTCCGGTATGTATTATACATTATTATGTTTGTTCAAGTTTTTAGTTTTCATAATGACACATACACATATCATATTTTAGTGAAGGTACTCGAAGGCGTATCTTGAACGTCTTTGTTGAAAACAAAATTTTATGATTGAGCTACAAAAAAAAGTTCCACGGAGTACCACTCGAAAATCGTCATATTGAACTACTTTCATGCTTCTCATACATGAGAAACAGAATTGCTCGTCCTTGCCCGTTTGTTGAATAATATATTTATAATGTGAAATGTCCATGCATACGAACTTTTTCCAAAACACAATATGATCTATACACTTTGTTTTTCGATCACAATATCGTTAATGCAGAAAGAAGCAACATCCACCCGTTTCTACAGACCCACATGTTTGGAATTCTTAGAAAGAGACACCAGAAGTAACCCTCAGAAATGTGTGAGATATAGAAGAACAAACCCAGATCAACAACCATTAAACTGGATGAGAAGGAAATAGACATTCTTCAGAATTGTAGAGGACCATGATAGATGGCAAGGTTTACAACATCCTGTTATGTACTAAATCAACACATAAGTGCCATGTCTGCTGTGACAGCCCGAAAGAAATGAATCATTGTAGAAGAAATCAGTAAATCCATCCACATTCACTTTGATTTACCAATCCTAGATGTGTGGATTCTATTTTTTGAGTCTTTTACCGAATAGACGTTAAAGTGGCAAGTAAGAAGACATGAGAAAGAAAATAAAGTTACTTAAACGAAAGAAAATGGTCCAGAATGGGTTTCGGCAACAGTTGGGCTTGCTAGCGGGTCAACTAAATCCTGGAGGAAGCGGTAATACTAATTACAGCAACTTAATGAGATTTCTTCTTCAATATAACGAGATTTTCAGCATCATCACTGGCATTGATTAAAACCTGATTTCAATTTGTGTCATATTTCTGTAGACTCTATCCTGCGGATTGGAAAACAACACAAACAAATTTGAGAAGTTGGCAGAGGATGCCTTCCAATTATGAATAAGTTATATCTATCTACATGCATCTGAGCATGCAGATAAATCGACTTGCTTTTATTATAGAAACCGTCTTGCTGCCCATAGAACAGGTGTCTGAAGAAGCAGGGAACAATCATATTAAAGCGTATTTAGGGAACACTACGTAGAGAAGTGTTCTCGAGGGAACACATTGAAGGATGTGTTCTTCCAACTCATGGTTTGACCCCGTTATATCATCTCTGTGACATAAGCGTCAAGTCCTAATAGTGAGGAAAGGTCACAACAGCAGTATTGAAGGTTCCCACTTATGAGATAATATACTGAAGACCGTGAAGAACTGATATCGAAATAACTTTGAAGAACGGAAGGAGGAGGCAAACATAATAGTAAATAGCTGGTCCATTCAGCCCGAATTTATTCATATTAGTCATACGAAAGTGCGACGTCACTACGACGAACTCTCAAAATGAACAATAGAGAGATCCTGAAAGTTTATCTTGAGTGAATGTCCTTTTTCTTATGCTGGCTGTGGTAACAAGTCAAATACAATGTTGTTTCAATGATTTGAGTGAAGTAGTGTAGAATTTTAATGAGTTTAAACTTAAGTCTCTTCAAAATTTAAGTGACATTGATCTGCATTATGCTGAGGAGTTTGCAGTTCGCGTTGTACTTAAGTACAACAAAGATATCTTTGCTGTAAATTTTAAGTATACGATTGGCTCGTTTCGCTTCATCCAGTTTTCTAAGCGTTTATAGAGCTTTGATACAGGCATAATTTATGATCATTCATGTCACAACTGACAGTGCGGAGCGTTCATTTTCCAAATATAAATAATAATTTTTAAAAATTATCTTAGATGGGCCAAGAAAGATTAAAAGATTTAGTACTTCTTTCTAACGAACAGTTAATGACTTCGATAGTTTACGAAGAAGTTATATGAGGGCTGCTGGAAAAGTTTCTGCAATCAATATGAAAATGACGTTAAATTCTGGAAATAGCTTTATTTCTTTTGAAAGTATTCACCTGAAAAATCTATACACTTTTGCGTACACTCAAACCAATTTTGAAAGCATTTTTCCACTCGGAGTCTGGTACCTTAGAAACCGCTGTTCGGAATGCGTCAACAGCTGCTCCAGGCGACACAAATCGTTCACCACGCATCTTGTTTTGAATGTTTGGGAACAAAAAGAAATCATTAGGCGATAAATCGGGTGAGTACGGACAATGAGTCATTAATTCGACGCTTTTACTGTACAAAAAATCAACATGTGTGTGTGTGTGCTGAGTGGGAACTGGCGTTTGTCTTGGTGAATAATGATTTAGGTTTGTTTTACGCAATTCGTTGATGACAGTGGTCAGTGTTCGATTTGCCGTGGGGGGTGCTGGGGATTTTCCCTGGTGCGTAAGAATTTCATTCCCGGTTGTTGATTCCGAATATCATCCAAACCAGGGATAAAATCTTTGTATTTCTACCCAACCAGATAGTATGTTACAACTTACCAGTAATCACTAGTGTTAGTATTCCCCTTCGTAGATTATCACAAATCACTACCGTGGCAAGCAAATTGTTGTACATCACTCAACATTTACAGTCCTTCGATCTTCTAAAGCTATGATTGCAACACATCCAGTATAACCGAAGAAACAAGCAATAATTTGCTTGACAGCACTCCTCGAACGAACAACTTTTGTTGGTTTCGGTTCACTTTGAAACACCCAAATAGTAGATTGCTGTTTAGTTTCGGGTTCGTAGGAATAAATTCAAGCTTCGTCTTCTGTAACGATGTAGTACACCAAATTTGACTCACTTCGGTCGAGTTTTTTGAGCATTTCTTTACACCACTTGACACGAACCTGTTTTTGAGTTTCGGTCAAGTTGTGTGGGATCCAACGGCTTGAAAACTTCCATACGTTCAGATAACCATGCAAAATCTTATATGTATTGCTTTAATATCAATGTTCAAGGATGTATAAATCTCATGTTATGTAACATGCAGATCTCTCTCAGTCATGTCACGCACAGTATCAACATTACTAACAACAACAAACGTGGATGGATGACCTTCAGGAAATTCATAACTCAGAAATGTACGACCACGCTGGAATTGGGAAAACCAGTTCAATTAGATGATGCTTCATTCCCAAAAGTCAAATAAAGTCGCTCGATGCATAATAAAAAATCATTGCCGGAAAGCTTTCACGCGAAATTGCCATTTCTCAAACAAAACTAATTCTTCCAATTGCTGTGAGAAACAAATGCATAGGCGAAAACAAACAACCAAAGACAATTCAAACATAGAAAGGTCTATTGTTCCGAACTTTATGATAGCGGAGCACTAACGCCACTGTTGCTAGTATTTTGCAGAAACTTTTCCATTAGCCCTCGTAGATAAGTTTGCAGAAGTCAAAGGAAAAAGGAAGGAATTTTAAGGCATGAAAACTGTTATATAATATTTTACTTATAAATTACATTTAGAGTTTTATAATTTTAAAAATAAAATTAATTCAGATGGTATAAATTTATTTATAAGTCAGTTAGCAATCAAAATAAAAGAGGGGCCTGCAAACCTCTACTTACTCCACTGATCCCCCACCGCTCCCTGGCTTCATATATTCATTGAATTTTTAATGGTATCGATCAAAGTATCTCTTTTAGATAGAGTTTAGTGCTTGAAACGTACTGACTATTAAATACAATCTAAAAACATAGGACACTAGAAAACAATTTTAATGATATATTATTTTACTTTATTGTGCCATCATTATTAATTCGTGCATCAAGTAATATGTAAGGTAAATGTACCGATTATGACCCGGGTTCCCCCACCAGATCTCTGCAGTTTTCCGTTGGTACTACTAGATATCACCGTAAATTATATCCTCATGACAAGATAAAGCATTTTTGCGCGACTCATTTGTTTGCGAGTGGCGTGAGCGGAAGCAGCTGCAGTGGAAGTGTCATATTGAGCAAGTAACTATTTTGCTGTTATTTTAGCAAAATAAGTAATGTTTCGTTTCAGTATCTATTGTTGAAAACCTAATCAATATAATGCATGGATAATGTAGCTATGTGAGCATACGTGAACATAAAATGTGGGTGACGCAATGTGTTGTATTGAGTAAATAGCAAGCGCCAGAAATAGTAAAGAGGTCAATAGTGCGCAATATGACCCACCGTCATATTGGGCAAAGTGCAGTTATAACTGTTTAAAATGAAAGAATTGGGTATTTGAAATATTTGTACTAAACACTCATCATGAAAATGTTTAGTAATTAAAACGAAGATGGTGCCAGGTAATAAGGAAGCTATCAACTCCAATACAAAGAATAAGAAGATTAAAACCAAAACAAAGCAAGTGTCATCACGTTTAAAACGATCAGAATTTCAGCAACTGCTTCTAATAGTCCTGAAGAAACGACGATGAGCTGCTCCAAGTCTTGTGAATCTTTGTTTTGTAACCTTTGTCAGGAAGACAGGGTTGCAGACATGCATCTTTGGATGTCGTAGCGCAAATACATTCATGGAGAGTGTGTTGGAATCACCGCTAAAGATCACGGACCATTTCTTTGTCCCTCCTGTGAGACGTGACGTTCTAAACTTCTTCGTTTGTGTTACATTTCTTATTTATTCATATTTTTTCTTCTTGTATATTCACTTGTTTTTCACAAATTTTAGCATTTTGTATTTATACAATATTCTTGGTTTTGCAATGTCATATAAATTATGTATGCTTGTAATGTATATATGTCAGTATATAGCATATATGAGTAATAAAGAAACGTTACACATCACTTTTGCCATACGCTCCTATATTCTATAGCGGGCCATAATGGGAACACCATATTCCCAATATGGCCCACTGGCAACATTTTAGTTTTCGATTTATTACAATTTTATACGTCATATCTAGGAAGCAGATTTATTTTTTCATTTGTCCAAATAGTCTCCCAACTTGATGGTTCAGTCGATTTGCACGAATAAATAGTCTTTCTTAGTGAAAAAACAACAAAGTTAAGGTGGGCCATATTCGGACCGCCTACCTTATATATACTCTCTTTCTCTTGTTTTTCTGTATGCAAACCTCCAAATCAATAGAAATGAAATAGAATAGAATAGAATTTTATTGCGTTCAGAGACCAATACATTGGCTATTGCCATATGCCATGTCATGTTTTTATTACAAATATAGGCATATACTCGTTGATTACTAATACATTAATTGCTTATTTACATATACTTAAGACATAATTATTTACATGTAATTTGAATACTAATACATGAATTGTTTATTTACATATACTTTGAGACAAAATTATTTACACGAAACCTTATGTGAAACAAAATAGGCAAAAAAAAACATCCTGCCATTTACCTGGAAGCCATATAAAGGTAATGTATGCATTTGTTCATTCGTACATTGAAAAATATAGAGACTTTCCATGAGTTCTGTTCATTCATTGATTTTCATGAGACTTGGACAAATTTGTTAATTTACTTAGAAGCTGTATCCAGATCAGTTTGTAAGTATTCTTCCACAATGTAAAAGCAATGAATTAAGACGGGATCACGCAATGATATTTTGAACAGTGTGTGTGTTTAGTAAGTGACTTGATGTGACTAGGCAATTTGTTGAAAAGTTGTACTCCATTATTTGCAATTATTTTCGAAAATAGAGTAGTATTGTGAGGTGGAACCTGAAAATGTGATTTAGCTCTAGTATTATCTTCATGCTTATCTGAATTCTTTTTGTACATTACTTGACTTTTATGAACCATAATAGTAGATACGGTCGTAATTGTAATATGCCAAATTCAATTTCTCTTCATTTTCCTGTCAAAAACATTCTTATATTATCATCTCTAGACTTGTATGCATTATATTATTATTATTGTTATTATTATTATTATTATTATTATTATTATTATTATTATTATTATTATACCAGATACAAATATATTGGGGCTCGAGCCAACAATTTTTAAAATTTATCTGGCTGGGCCGGGCTTGGATCAAGAATTTTTAAAACTTATCGGGCCAGGCCGGGCTCGGGCCAAAAACTTCTAAAGCTTTCCGGGCCGGTATGGGGATCGGCCCGTGCAGGTCTCTAGTCTGAGGTTATCATGTAAAGATGTGTTTAAATCTAAACAAAACTCTTAACAGTTCCATGCCTATATATTTATAAGAGTGTAATGTTTACAAAGAAAAATTTACTTATTTACTTACACGACTAAAAGAAACATTTGTAGAAAGAGAAAATTTCGCAACTTCTAGTGTTTATACTCTTTGTGTACTAGACTGTATAATAAACTATCCAATTACCTGAAGATTATTGACAGTATTAATAAATTTAAATCTGAGCTATTCAGTATGTTGTAAAATAAGGGTTATTGTGCTGTAAATGATTGTTTAAGTGACTCATTATGTAATATGTAATAATTTAAAGTGTTGTAAATTGTACTCAATTTTAAAATTGAACGTCATCCTGGCTCATGTATAGAGACATTAACGAGTCTTATGTATGACAGGTCGAATACATTTATATTCCATTCTTTTTTTACCAGCGGAACCAGTCTAGTGATTGTAGTTCGATGAAAAGACAAAAGAAATAAGAGAACACAACGAAAATACCTCTAATGGTACGTCAATAGAAACTATTTGTGAATATCGTTTACCTTAAACTGTAATAGATCCAGGCTATAGGGAGAGCTGTCGCAAGTGTGGTGTGCAAGAGCAAAATAAGCTACGGTGTTCCTAATGAAATACTAATTGAGATTTCGTATCCTAAGAAAGGAAACCAATTAATTTTTTTAGTAATTTTTCTCCATGTAAAAACCTTTAATCGCAATTAAGGAATATTTCAGTCCTTTCTCTTCAAAATACAAACTTTGTGTAAAAAATAGCAAGACGAAACGAACCATTCTTTTTTTCTACATAACAACGATGAGAAACACGCACGTTGTTTTATATTTCAGTAAATGCCTATAAGGTTCAATTTCTTACATTTCGCTGGCTTTTGTTCTGGTATTGTAAGCTGTAAACAGAAGAAAAATTGAGAAAGGCAAAAGATGAAGAAAAAATCTAATAAAATAACCTAAACTTTAAAAAAGACTGGGAGCATCTAATGTTAAATTATAATGAGAACAAAACTTTTTGTTTTCTTTGACTTATGAATAGTTACTTGTATTAACGTTATAATAGGAGGAATGATAAAAAATATATATACAAAGCTCGTAAATGTCAGTAGATATTGACTACAAACTGACTCACGTGAAGAGATACTCTATAAACTTCTCGGCGTAGACTCATCTCCGATTCAAGCATGTATCTATCCCAGTGCTTCACGAGGTTTATGACGTCTGTCTCACAGAAATTGGGATCCAGGGCCTTATTTCATGAACAGTCTTCACTGTGTACTTTTCACTTTGCAGAAATTTAATAGTGTAGAATAAATGTGCTTCATGAATATTTCCAGAAACTTTTCAAATTCAAGTGTGGAAAACATTTTTCATGAAACACACCCTTGAAAAGCTAATAGAAATAAGTATTCATGAAACACATCAATTCTGTAGTCGTCAATTTCTGCAAAGTGAAAAGTGAAGTCTGTTCATGAAATAAGGCCCTGTTGTCGAAGCCAAGACCTTACTTCTTGCTGCACATCCTGATCCGAGTGAAACTGGCGTCCATGAAACATTTGTTGTGGTTGTGGTAGTTGTTGTTCTTGTAGTAATAGCTGTTGTTGTGATGATAGTAGTATTAGTGGTGGTAGTAGTAGTAGTAGTAATAAGAGGGCGAGGGGAAGAGGAAGGAGAAATTATTCAAAAGTTTTAGATCACATTTATGTAACTAAAATCTTAAAATGCAGAAAATTTATTGACATTACTATGACATTATTTATAAGTCCTAGTGAATATTAAAAAAAAATATTTTAAAAACTTGTTGAAAACATACTTTTCTTAAAAACGCAATTCGTACTAAAAAGTAAAAAAAAAAATGTTTTCAAGAAAATTACTTTAAAATAAAATTATATTTATGTATGACTGAAAATTATATTTATGCATGGAGCGGGCTCTCATATACAATCACTTTATAAATTCTTCAATGGCGCTCCCCAAAACGTTTTCTTTTAGTCATGCATAAATAGATTTTTTGAAGTAATTTTCTTGAAAACAAAATTATTTTTCACTTTTAGTACGAATTGTTTTATTTTTTTTATTATTTGTAAAGAAAAATGTTTGTTTTTATATATTTTCTTTTTCGGGTTATTTTAATGGTCGGATACTTTTTCGTTACCCTATAAGCTAATGTTTTGTCATGCGAATTGTAAAGTGTTCTGCAACCAGTCAGAACACAACATCTTTGCAGGCTAGTATTTATTTTAGGATAAAGAAGCCCTTACTAAAAAAAATAGGGCCATGCTTTTAAAATGTACAAATATATAGACATATAAGAAAGCAACAATGGGATATTGCATTGTCACCCGATTTACGTTGCTGTTTAAAATTCATCATCGTATGACGTCGGGAAATGAGTTAAATTAAGGTTGCAAGGTTTGAAGACACGATTGAAATATTGTGAGTTAAGGAAAAGCCTGTAAAAAATGAAACAATTAGCATTGTTTTCTATGGCTGATGGAGATACTTTTCTTATGTCGATTAAAATCTTGACGGAACACATTATATGTGTAACTCATATGATACACGCTGAGATGTTCCAACTTTTTTCATCGATGCGTCTTACAGCAACGTCGCTTAGCACGCAGAGGTCAGTTGCCTGACTCATGGTTGTTGTAAACCTACCCATCGTCCTCTTAACAAACTTCGGCATCATAAATGTTCGGGTATGAATCAAGGAGGTTTCTTCCCTCCTTGTTTCATTGTTTAGGAGAGTAAGAAAAGATAACAATATTTAGGTATTTTGTCAAATGCCTGGAGACAGTGGTGCACTTCTACAGTAAAAGTGCTCTGGCGGCACTGTGTCCTGCTCTGTAAAAAGTTCTCTCTTGATATAAATGTGTATACAACTTCCAAAAAAAAGTGCCCTGGCGCCTCTAGGGCGCGCTGAAACACACCACTGCCTGGCGATTGACATTACACAGCTTCTCCCTGAGCTAGTGTGGAATGTCTTCAGTCTCAGACTATTCATTAATCCATATAATTGACAACATTAGATATTGAGTAACAGAAATTAGTTTGAATACGAAAGCAAATCTTTTGCTTTTAGGCTCCAGTAGCAGGTGCTCCGAAAACCTTATAACACCACTCCTTCTCAAAGCTGGTTGAGGTATCGCTGGAAAGGTCTCAGCAAGGTGAATTCAAGCCCGCATAGATCATCCAGATCAGATGAGCGGGTCTCAAAATAGAGGGTTTCCTCCATTTCCCCATAGTAATAAGTGGGGGGAAATCGACAACTTTCAACTCAGGAAATATTAGGTCTACGAGGGCGGTTGCGATGTTATTGGAATCGTCTCGGAGAGCCGAGTTCAAAACCGTATGGATCATCCGGATTAGTTGAGTAGGTGCCGATATAAAGGGTGCTATTTTTTCTATTTCAGGCTCTTTAGTTAGACTATATTAAATTTGTCAAATGTTTAATTAACGACAATGGTTTTAAATTTAAACGTTGCAGTGGTTTGTATTTGATTCGAGGAACATTGGAGTAACTTTGTCATACTTCCTCGGGCATCGAAATCACTCTATCTAAATCCCATTAAGCACTTACGGAAACATTTTCATAGACATATCATGCGTGCAAACCCAGAACCACGTATCCCTCGGAAATTTCTTGATGTGCTGCACTCTGAGTTGAAACGTGAGCTTTGGGCTACTTTCTGAAGTTTTATTGAATCCATGCCTCCCCGTTAACGTCGTATGGGCTTAGCGTTACCACCAGTCTGGGATTGACCCGGACAGTTCGGGAATCGAGAGATTTGTCCGGGGTCCTGATTGGAAAGTTAAGTGTCCGGGAAATTGCTTTGTTTGACAAACTCATTTTTTTATTCCTTGAGAATTCCTTCACAGTGATATTTTATATTTCCAAAATTTAGTTTCTTTAACCCGCCAATACACACATGTAGCATGAGAATCGTCACATACATGATTTTCAAGTGACCCGCTCTGGAACAATTTAATTAAAAATTTATTGATATAGGAAAATAAGGCTTTTGTGTACAGCAGGGGTCGACTACTCTCCAAATATGGTAGTGTCCAACATAGCAGAGTACGTCCCTGGGACGTCCCATTTAGATCCCATTACCGTCAGAATGGTCCTGCTCCCATAGCGATGTCCTAAGGACGTCCGTGGGATAACTCTGTGGGCAATACAAACAGTTCATTCCGTATGGATGTCCCCTGGATGTCCCCCGGAAAGCCGTGCGGGATTACCTACCTGGAATTTCCATAAATTAAATCGACCTTACTATTATTATTATTTAATTAATTATAACTATACAAAGGATATGCCTTCGTATAGTTATACGAAGGATTAATTATAACTATACGTCCCATGGATGTAAACGGGACTTAAACAGGACGTCCTACGGACGTCCCGATATCCTGCCAGGAGATCCGTCAGATATCCCTGGGACGTCATTTTGCTATGTGGGGTGTTGAGCTACTACAGATAGAATGAAAGTCGTTTGAAAAACTCTACTATCTGTCCAGCCAGTTAAGTTAACCTTGCGCGAGCTACCAGTAGCTAGCGATCGACAGTTTGCCAGTCCCTAGTGTACAGCATACTTTGATCTTTTGATATATCTTTATTCTGTAAAACGGCCTGAGTCTGAGATGATTAAAAGCCACATACAACTTCAATTTCGAATTTAGTTATAAAGAGCAGGTAATAGTTAATGTACTTATATCTGTTTAATTATTGTTAAATGCCTCATAATACTACAAAACCTTAAGCTCTGAAAATCTTTGGGCATCTCAATACTCTTAATGCTAATATGTAGGGGAAGGAGGAAGAAAATAAGTTCACTTGAAGTGATAGGTTCTCAATAAAAATAAAAATTTGGAAGTTAAAAGTTCAAAAGAATGATACGTATTAAAATGTCCCTCCCACAGCAGATATCATTCAATGATTTATTACAGTTTGAGTTTTAAATATGTTTCAGTTCTGGAGGATAAATTGCAACAATGTTTTTTTGTTTTGTTTTTCATCAGTCTGGACATACAACTGGGCGAACAATCCCTTTCCCATTACTAATGAAGACACAAAACGTCTACAATTAGAAGAGTCAGAAGAGTTGTCTGAACGTCAGGGTGGTCGTTCTTTGATGCTCATATTTGGGAAAACAACACTACTTCAATTAAGGATTTTGCAAAACCAAAATTCTCACAAGGTACATTCGCAAAGTGCCTGACATATTGATTTAACATTGAACAAAATGCGGAGTTCTGCTGGTCTCAGTGTGCATTGTACTAATTTTAGCGGCCTATAACGGTAACTTACATATTTATGAGTCTTCACATATCAGGGATTCCATCGTACACTCAGAGACATTCAAACATAAATTAACATCCCTTATGAACAAAAATAATTTGAGCTATGACGCCCAGTGGAGTATTCTGGATTCACAGCTTGGACTACCACTATCCAAAGTAATTAAAGTTACAAGAAGTGTAGGGAGGTCACACATAGCATTTACGATGCGGAAATGTGTTCTCCCCGAAGGCAGGTCCTGATCTGAATGTCCCTGTGCAAGGTGAACCGATGGTAGTTTGCCATTGCATTCCATCAGATGAAAACGCCGTCCTAAGGATGGATTAAGATGTTGTCCTATAGTTTAACGTGTGCTTCGAACTACTTGTGTCTTCACCGGGAATCCAATCCGGAACCCCTTGATTAGAAAGCAGCGAGCGTTACCACTCACTCACAGAGAAACAGTACGGTACACAGTATTAGCTAATTCTTATAAAGTAGCTTAACTCATACTTGGTACACTTTCCTTTAAGGTAAAAGAATTGAAAACCGGTTACACTTTGATAGTAATAGCAAGTGTGATATTATTCCTTAATCATAAATACTTTATGTAAGGTGAAGTTGAAAATTACGCGCAGAAAAAATCAGACTGCCGTGGGTGGGAGTCGAACCTGAACCGCCCAGTTTTCGGTTATGTGTGCTATCCATTACACCACCATAGCACACCCAACACAAGATATTTGTGATTATGTACTTTTTAACTTCACCTCACAAAATGCATTTGTGATTAAGGAATTATTTGAACAAAATGTATAAAGCCTCCTTATTATAAAATGTCTGCCTGTAGTGATGCCTTGGTTCGACTCCCGAAGGGATAGCTGGATCATTGAGGCGGGAGCCGTCAGGATTTTCAGTTTAGGTGGTGGTGTAAAGTCAAAATTGGGAAGGTGTAACTAGAGTTTTGCACGCTTTTTTATCGATTCTTGACCGCAAAAATGTTAAAGTTGGGAGGCGGGGTCGGAATAGCTGCGGGAGAATATTTAAACAGAACAGATATACACACAGAATATCCACAGGTCTATTTGTCAAGTGAGAACACTGAACGATTTCAAGAATCAATAAAACACTCATCCTGTAAATGTATGAAGTATTAAGGTAAAAGAAAGAAAGTTGCATTCACCTGTTAATACGGGATAATTATCTATACATGAAATCCATTCGTATTTCCTTATTTGTGAACTTTTTAACAAACTAGTCAGCTGAATTCAACTGAGTTGAATTTATGGTCTTTTGGCAAATGGATCTCAGGCCACCAAGTTGGTAAAAAAAAAAACCGCCTTTTCACATTTATTCCTCATCGAAATAGGCATCTCCTTCTCTATCAATAAAACGGACAAATTACTAAGGCGAATTTAATAATAATATAACTATTTTCGTATAGTAATAATGTTTGCTCCGATTCAGGTGATAAAATTACCGTACCAATACAGTAATTACAGTGCAATTTCCATCCCTGTATCTTTCATTTTTCTTGCTATGTATGTATCACCATGGAGCAGAGGGACAAAATTTAAATGCTCTGTATTTGGTTTGCTCGTCAGTTGCACTTGCCGTGACAACTCCAATCACAGGTAGGCAGCAATTTCAAGAAACGAAACCTTGGTGGTATTTTATCCGTAAGCCTCCCTCCCATCCCACGCGCAACTGTGTTTGTGTCATAGCATGCAGTTTTCTGTCCCAGCCTGCGATAAGAGGAATCGAAGCTTTGGCGGGGTTGGAAAATACATCTGAAAATCATTTTGCAAATCAATTGACTCATCAATGGACAAGATCTCGAGATCGCAGTCCATTGTATTTCTTGTTAATTTGTAAGCTCTAGTGGGCTATGAACTTACATTTTTGATAGTGCTATTAGTTTTTGAAATCTGTTTAAAAATATTTAAAATTGGGGGGGGGGGAGAATTGGGGACTACGAAAAAAAATATACACGGATTGCAAATTTGAGAAAAAATATTACATTTCTAGTTATAAAAGCAGGTTTCCTCATAAATAGATTCACTTAGGAGCGTAATAATATATATACACAGCATTTGAAATAGGACGATACAATGCTATAGCTTTAAAATTGTGATTTCGCGATTAAAGTGACATAAGTCGCCCGCAATGATTTCGGTCTAAAAGCGATACTGGACTGACTGCAGATGTTGCCAAAAATTTCATGAATATACTGTATGAAGACAAGAAGAGGAGAGGACACTTAATCTCGTTTGTCTACTTCCAGTCTAAACCAATAAGGACCAAATTTTCAGTTCTAACTCAGCTTTTTACGCTTGATATCGCTGTGTGACCCGTTTTTTATCCATGACTTAATTCTTTAAAAAAAAATATTATTTGCAATATTTTCTATTACATACAGAGTACGATATACTATTATACGAATAACTCAGGATTTAAAACTTAAATAAAATCGGGTCGCACAGCGATAAGAAGCATATAGACTTGAGTTAGAACTGAAAGTTTGGTCCACATAGGATTAGACTGAGGGTGGGCATACGAGTTTAAATATTTGCTCTGGTGTATATCTTCCGACACTAAGGAGTCACTCCAATATCCAGAAAATCGCGCGCGAGATTCATCATTCTGTG
This sequence comes from Lepisma saccharinum, assembly GCA_022664845.1. Classification (NCBI taxonomy): domain Eukaryota; kingdom Metazoa; phylum Arthropoda; class Insecta; order Zygentoma; family Lepismatidae; genus Lepisma; species Lepisma saccharinum. The sequence goes on from JAGDQP010025013.1 coordinate 14,889, forward strand.
GTTACTTCGCTGTTGAAAGCATGAAGGAACATATACACGCTCGCACACACACCAATGTATACACGCTCACACACACATACACGCTCTCTCTCTCTCTCTCTCTTTCTTTCTTTCTTTCTTTCTTTCTCACACACACAGACAGAGAGAGACAGAGAGAAACTGCGAGTAAATGAAGGGATAGCAGATGACCTTTCTGCAGCGTGATCTTGTCGCTTGCTCGCCACAAATTCCACCTTGTGAAAGCAATGCAAAGCTAGGAGGGGAGGAATGAGCAGAAACGTTCTGCTTGCATTTGCCATGCAACGTCTCAAGTCCTGTACTAATTGTATTAGAAATACCAGCCCAACATCTAGTGGAGGGAAAGGCTATGTAGCGAGATAGGAGTTAAAGCGTGTGCGCGTGGACTACGACAGCAAGATTAAACTCTGAACTTGTGAAGTATTTTTTCTCTTCCTAAAGGAAACTATGGATTTTTTGAACTCCAAGGGGTAGAATATTATTACATATTCTATATTTTAGAGTGATTGAATTAAATATTAAGTAACTTTAAGATAGGGGGTGTTGCGCAACGGGCAAACAATAGCACCCACCGCCACTGGAAGGCACCTTCACACCACATTTCATTAGATACCATATTTCGTATATAATATTTACAGTTTTCTGTGAATAGCCCCTTACTGCAACCACATTATTTAAATTATAATTGGAACAAGACTAGCAATAAAAATGAAACAAGTACGCTGTATCAACTCTAGATTGAAACCTGACAATATCAATTTTTGTTTTCAGATTTTTTGTCGAACTGGAAATGTTAAAAAAAAATGTGGGCCTCGGAGACCTCCCTTGGTAATACTAGAGTTCATTTTATCACACTTTCCGCAGCCTATAGCTCCGAGACGAAGCATTTGTGACTTCGATGGTCTATACTTGTTTTTCTTATTTTAATGCCAGGAATCTGGTGAGGTAGGTTTGTCGGTATTGTTTTGCAACACCCTGTATATTGATATCAAGAACTAGGTAATGATGAACTCTAGAACCTGAAATCTCTTGGACGCAAGTAGGATCTCATGACCAATTGTGTTCTTAAAATCATCTGTGATACCCTAATAAGTAATAATAATTGCTCCAGATCTTCTTTTTTTTTGTTTGTTTGTTTGTTTATCCGAAATCTTCTCACTAAACTTACGGAAATGCTGAAGAGTGTTCATGTGATTAATATGATCCTAAAAACTAATCTCTGATGGAAAATGAAATACCATTTCCATTTTGAACTTTGTTTAGGCTATATTTTTCGTGTTAGGTTTGAGATGAAGAAGAAAAGATGATTCCATATTATTGTTATTATTATTATTACTGCACATTAGTAATATAAATTGTGATTGGGGATGAAATGTTGTACGTCTCTGCTTAATCTTTGCGTTGTTGCTCCCTACCTCCGTTACATTTTAATACGCTTCAACATGATGCTTAATATGCCTTTCAATTGAACGTCAGAAATTGCGAATTGGATCCCGTTTTGTGCGGTGGCGAAAATTGATACCAAGTAAAAGATTATTTTTGCTACAAGCTTTTGTCAGAGAGAGAAATGGTAAAAAGAGGAAAGTAGATTGATGTGCATCAAACAGTCGGCGGCACATTTTAACGCATTTGAGCATGGCAAGAGCTTATTGGTTGACTTTTTATATTACTTCCATTTTGTTTATCTGTCACGCAGGCTAGTGAGTTGATCAAAGCAGCGAACTTGCAGGTCCTTTTAATTTAGTTAACCACTTCCATTCCTAGAATTCATTCTAACGCTTCAATGAAAGCAGGTTAGAGATAAACTGATTTCAAATTTGTGTTCAACGACCTTTGCAGGTACTTTTCATTTGGTTTAGCTTTCTCCATTTTAAGAATTCTCATTACTGCCCCGACTAAAGCTGGTAGAAAGAAATTGGTGTCAGATTTCTGCTCAGTAATCTTGTTTCATTTGGTCGTTTTTCATTGGTGACTCTGAAAATAGTTCTTTTAATCTGTCTAATGTAAAAAAAATAATAAAAAAATGAAACATTCCTGTAACAAGCTAGGTGACTATAGCTGTCTGGAAATTTTCAGTCACTTGAATAATAAAAACCACGCATCATTCAGTTTGCAGTAACGCTGGGAGCAAAAGGAGGGACAGAGAAACCTGAAACCAGATTTGAACACGGATTATTCAGTTAGAATTTGGACTATTCAGTCATAAGAAAACACTACACTGTTAAACATGTCGTGAACGTTCCTACGATCTCTCAGTAACATGTCGCAGAAGTGTTAGTATTTCATGTTGTTTCATTGAATCAAGGAAAATCGTAGAAACTTTTCGTATGCTGAGCTGGATTGTTTCAGTTAGTAGCTCTGCACATGCGCAGACTAAGAAAACGGTTTCTTATCGTAACCGTGAATGCAATTCTTATCAAGAATTTGCTTTCGCTATCTTGATTGACTTCTTATTTTAACACAAAGGGGAAATATTCTCAATGAACGTAAATTCCCATCCCTAGTTGACAAATACAAAAGTGATAAAAAGGTGACGTAAGTTGTGGGATTAACTTAGTTTATGTTTTCGGGGTTCAGATAACGCAATCCTGATCCTCAATACTGATTCAATCTAGTGACTTTTATGTCTGGCAATTAAGTTCAGTCGGTAAGACGTTGGATTTATAGCTGATCAACTCGTGTTCAAGTCTCGCTCAAGCTTCTCTTATTTTTCCTTTGCTCCCAATATTCCTGAAACTAAATTATGGCTATTTTTCATTAGCCAAGTTACTATAAATGGCCATGCAGATATTGTTACCCAGCTCTTTCCAGAAATGTTTAGAAAAAATTTAACACTGTAGCTCAGTATTTTTCAACCTTTGTATACCTGCAGACCAGCAAACTATAGGGGGAAATTTTCAAGGACCGGGAATATGCCAGTAAGTTAGAGGTTTATTTGCCGTTCAAATTATGTCAGCATACCTTTAGCTTCTAATTGTTGTACAAGGGAAATATAAACTTGAATTTCCATTTTCAACCGTCGAAATCTACTAAATAAGTGTTAAATAATTAAATGTATTAGCAGGACCGCTGGATCTCTTTACGCCCAATATGTTTCTATGAACTTAGCTACGGCCGCTCGGCTGTTTGTATCTCATGATTTTTGTTACAGGTGGTATCGTACGACAAGTGGGCTAATTTTGAGAAGGTGTTCTAAGTTGTCATTTCCAATTGTAATAAAAGTTTACACATAGCAGCTATAAATTGCTGCTCAGAGCAAGCTAGGAAGCTTTTCTATTTATTTCATGCAACTATCAGGACATTTAGTTTATCCCCATTTAGGAGGCCCTTACAACTGAAGGTTTGAGTATTAATATCTAAAACCTTGTAGAACTTAGTTTTCAAAGTTTAATAAATTGTACGTTAAATTTGATCAGAATTAGCGATGGTTAGCACTGATCCCCTTGATATAGAATGACCCTATAAGAATCCAGTGAAGATTTGTTTTATCAGACGCACGATTTTCAGAAAAACAAACCGCAGTCCGTTGGTTGATATGGAGCAATGATGCAGGTATTTCCAACATGTATAGTTGGAATCATACTCTAAAAACTGTTTTTAAATTAAATGAGAATGAGCGGACCGAACGTTATGATCATAGCTAAGAACTAGATAAGAATCAACACAGCTACCGCTATTGTTCGAAGAATCGTCGTGTAACCGTTCACTATGTGGCAGACATATCCCATCACAGGTCCATCAATCATTCTTGACAGGAGGACAAATGAATGGATTCGCGCACAAACAAAGGTAGAGGATGTAATCAAGACTGCGAAGAAGGTGAAGTGGAGATGGGCCGGTCACATAGCTAGACGAACAGATTGAAGGTGGATGATAAATGTACTGCATTGAATTCCTAGAGAAAAGAAACGACCGAGACGACGTCCAAATGCAAGATGGGTCGATGAAATCAAGCGTTTTTCCGGAGCTACATGGATGAGGACAGCAGATATGTGGAAAGAAAAGGCCTCTTCATCCAGCAGTGAATAGAAAACGGCTGAATATGATGATGATGATGATGTTGTGCTAATGTGTTCAGTATCAAATTCATATGCAAAGTCAACAAATGGTATAATACTCATCAGAAAAGAATCTTATGCAAATTCTTAACTTTGCCAGGATTTCCTAGTCTTATGGTACCCTCGCGTACTTCAGATCCGGGGCGGTAGGAAGCACACAAGTTCAAGTTGTACTGGCATCCATTCTGACTGAGGGTTTCCTCAGTTTCGTCAGAAAAATTCGGGAATAAACTAACCTTTGTGGGTCACAAGAGCATCACAGATGTGTACTACTTTTAATATACACATTTATTGGTACCATATTTTCTGAGACCTTGGATCGGGACCGGGGAGGCACGCAGCTTCGAATCCTGCTGTCGGCCACACTAAGCAAGGTTTTCCAAGGATTCCTTTGGTTTCAACAGTCGAATCTGGATATGATAGCTAGACAAAGGGCATGGTCGCTGACTTAATCCTCTTTGTAGTCGGAAAAGTGCATAGCAAAAAAAAATTAAAAAAAAGCTTTGTTGATTCAATACTTCGGATTCCCAGGGTGGCCACTATTTTTCTGTGTTAAATCAACACAATAAATGGTTGATTTAACACTGTTATAGTGATAATATGACACCCTCCATTGCATTGACAACGCATAATAACCGAAATCAACACCGCTTTTTGCGTTGATTTAACACAGAAAAGTGGTGGACACCCCTGAACACCGAAAATTGTTAAATCAACACCGCTATTTCTTTCTGTGTGCTTCCCGAAGGACGCCATACCTCTGGCATATGACGGCCTCATCCCATAGCTGCCTGTAAGTTCCATAAATAAATATAAATTAAGAACGAAAATAATAATATTTTGATGTTTTACAATGCATAATTTTCGCCATTTGTCAGAAATGAATTAGTCCCCTTTAATTATTTTTAATATTTTTTTCGTTCGAATGCTAATTTCTTTTCTCCTTCACAAAAGAAAAAACCTGGAATAACTTACAGATTTTGTCTAGGTTCTCAATGAGTTGAATATTGCATCTATACTGATTAATAAATTTTAAAAGAATGGTATATTTTTTAAATTATTGTATCATATTTTATTACCTAAAACCGCACATATCTGGCACATTTTTAAAAACAAATTTTACGTTGGGAGATTCTTTCATGTAATGTGTTCACTTCTCTGTTTGCTTGGGTTCTTCATGGAAATGGAAATAAATATTTTATTGAGTTAAACAGCATTGGAAGTACCGTACTGAGTGGCTGTGGTTTAGTTACTAAAGCGTTGGTTTCGCACTCGGGAGTAAGTGGATTCTATACTACGACCGATCATCCTGACAGAGATATGTTTTGTTTCTTGTCGCTAGTATAACCAAGCAAACGCCGTGATGATACTTTCAACCCCTAGACCCTAGTCGATACATTGCTCCATCCTTTCCCTACCCTATCTCAGCATGAGCCATTGATACCTAAAGGCCAAAAATGAATTCAAATACGTTTTCACATACCTTGCTTCAGAAGTTTATCTAGGTAATATATATATATATATATATATATATATATATATATATATATATATTAAAGGGAGGAAATAAAATTTTACACTAGGAACAAGGAGTGGAAATAGTTCAATTGAGTGAGGATGCCGTCCCCATGCCAGAAAAGTATTCCAACAATAAAATATAGAATTTAACGGATGCTATATTTCCACCCGAAATTTTTATTTTAGTTTTATTTATTAATTATTAATATACGCCTGCGCGTGTAAAGTTGGATAAGTAAAAAAAAAAAGTACGAATTCAGAAAACTTACTTTGAAATGCACAATGACAATCCTAATGAATGTAGATCTGAAAACATAAAGTTTCATAACTTCCTTGAATATAGAGATATAACTTAGCGATTAGAGAGAAAGAGATTTTTTTTTCTGAATAAGAGCATGTTATAAACTCAATTTCTTCATTTGTTTTTCTTTTACTTTGCCGACTTTACACACACACGCAACGGTCGTCACATCTTAGATTTAGAATAAGGAGTTCCGAATTCCGCGTATTACCAATGTGTATAAAATTTTATATTTTGTCTCGCCTCTTAGACAAGAGATTCCTAATAATTATCTGTAATCTTTATTATATAGTACGTAATAGAGCACAAAAAAGTAGGTGTGGGCTCAGCTTCCAATCTACAACAGATTATATTAGGAACTAGAATTAAATGTACCACATCACAAAGTTATCCTAGAAATCCCATACCTTCATATGATATATCAACAACCAGGGGCGGACTGGGTATATTAGGGCCTAGGCCGCGGTTGCCAAGGATGGCCCTCAGACTATTACACCAATTCCTAAAATAGCGTACAATGAACATTTGCGATGAGCCATCGCGTTATGCAGTTGTAAATTTGTTGTTACTTGGTAGATTTTGCAAGCTATGATTTGTCATGTGGTCATTGGAAATTTGATGTCAAAGCAAGTTTTAATCAAACTGCAAAGCACATGATTTCCAGAAACATAAACTCTCGAGAGAATATTCTATAATTATTATTGTATTACCATATAGTAACTGAAACACTAAACAAATAATCATTTCAAAAAAGTTAAGATTCTTTTCAGTTCACGTGATGAATTGCAGAGTTCTTGAATAGCTTCGTCCACGGACACTAAATTTAACATGTCTCTTTCCATACATATTAGTAAAAATGTGTCCAAAATGTCTTCAGACGCACTAGCTCTGATATTTGTTTTCACCAACTAACTATGAGAAGCACCTTTCACATGTCACTTGTGTGCATGGTAAAGACAACGCATTATTTTCAATCCCGTACTTTATTGGCATTATCGCCTACTGGACATGATTGTGATAGAACACTTTTATTCCAGAGCTGGATAGAATTATGGTATTTATGCTGGCGAAAAATATTCCATGTCAACACTGTAGCCTAAGATCCAGCGGATAATTTCAAAAACGAAGCATGTTTTCTGTTCTAAATGAACTTGATATTTGAACTAGGCAAAAGTAAATACATTTTTTTAAAATGCGCTGTTTTTCCATTTTTGAGTTAACACAACTTGTAGGTCTATATTTGATAACATCCATAAAGGACACATCAGCCTGTGGTTAAATATGAGCCCAGCTACAAACCAGGCCCCAGTCTTCAACGATGAAAAGGCCCCAACTGCCCAACATAATGAAAAAAGGGCCCAGGGCCCCAACTGCTCATGTAATGAAAGAAGGGCTCCAACTGCACAATATAATGAAAGAAGGGCCCAAGGCCACAGGCACAAACTAAATCACAGTTTCCAATAATAAAAGACCATAGTGATAGATGGGCCTAGCCACAAATCCAGTAACAAAAGGGCCCTATTGAAAAGGTTAACTTACTGATGGAAGGATGGAAGAGACGTGTGTGTTGGCAGCATAATAACCAGTGATCTACCGAATTATTTAGCTTTTCTCTCTTACTTTATTGTTTTCATTATTTTATTTTCTGAGAGGGCCTAGGCCGCGATTGCGGCCTAGCGGCCCTGGCCGGTCCACCCCTGTCAACAACCATCCCGAAAATCACAATACCCACTTCCAAATATTACGATCAAATTACTGCGTTATGCAATTTCACTCATAGAAGTAATGTACCCATCTCAAATGCTACAAAATTCTAGATTTAAATGTACTATTTATAACAATAGAGCTAGAGTACACTTTTGGGTCTCAAACAGAAACAATTATGGTTTATTGTAAACTCAATAAGATATTCTCATTATCTTCGTCTCATATACAAAATATTAAGGAACCTGATTCTTCTTAGTAAGTTGTTAGAACGTACGAGAAAACAAAGATTCTGCAAACTTTATATAGGTTGATAATATAATGTGCTAGCAAACTTCAAGACATAATAGTACATAAAAAATAAGAAAAGAAGTTCTGATCATCGCGGTGGAAATTCCGCCGTGTTTCGTTGCTACAGGTACAGGCTGCCGAAAGAGTGAGAGATGTAATTTACAGCTTCAAATTTCCAACATTATTAATGGTGGAGCTGATGCGGCATGCTGTCTATCAAGGGCGCCGATCCCTGGGGGGAACTGTGCGGGCCCTGTCCCCCCCATGATAAGGTGAAGTCGGTTCTCCTATTTCTACAGTACATGGTCATTCGCTTTCCCTTACTACTAAGCTTATCTTCCTTTGGCAAAACTATTTCATTGATAAATTCCTCCCTGAAACTCGTGTGCTGCAGTACTTATATAAATTACATCACGTATAATACCCCTCTCCTGGCTAAAGGGGTTAATTCGTGCATTGCTTGTCTTGTTTCTGGAGTTTCGTGCATAACATCGATAAAGACCATTTAGTAAGAAAAGAAAAGAAAGAATGAAAGAAAAAATGAAAACGTATTTTCTGTCGCTTAACGCTCGGAACGCCAAGATCGGGTCATAAATGACCCATACAGTCAAAATATTAGTATTGTCCTTTAGTCATTAAATGGAAGAGTAAAATTCTGTGTATTCTTCACGTACGTGTCCAAAAATCTTATGGTAGAAAATGACGTTAAACACATGTATTTATTGTGAAATAATTTAAGAAAATCAAGAATGAGTCAATTTGACCCAATCTTGGCGTTTTGTGTAACTATTTTTAAATGTCATTTTATATTAAAATAAGTTGCTGTCGGTTCTAATGATCACACGTCTCTTTCCAAACGACCTACACTTTATAATTTCTCAATCAAGGAGCGAAGAAACGTGGACGATGCTGCTTGTGTAGCGGAAAAGACAAGTACTCCGCATACTGTCAGCAATATAATCGCTTCATTTACAAGAATCAGAATACAACAGATACTCTTTCCATGTGAGAGTGAGAGAGTAAGGTAGTTTGATTCTGGTAATTTTATATGTAGTACTTTATATATGTAAATAAGTAAGAGACTCATGTTACCTTCATTTTTGTGCAGCCATCAAAATGGTTACAAGGTTAATATGATGTATTAATTTTTCTGTATTTTTCATTATTTTGTAGTATCTACTTGAAAAAATACAACACAATGCAATAAATACAACACAATGCAATAAATACAATACAATGCAATAAATACAATACAATGAATACACCCATAGTCTAAAATACATTGATTTTGAACACTTTATTTGATACGAGAAATATACATGGGTCGAAAATGACTTATCTTGGCGTTCCGTGAGATGAAATTATCTTGGTGTTCCAAGGGTTAAAGGGGAATGAGTGGTTGAAACTTCATTTCTCTGCCAATAGATAGCTCTTCGATCGCGGGAATTCACAGCGCCTCTTTAGGTCACAGTCCGAACTTCTAGAGGCAAGGCGGGGGATTCCAAGCCAACGTACTTCACGAAATCGGAAGGATTTGCTGCTGGTGATGTGCAAACCATGAGACTCCTGTCATAAAAGTGGCGTTCTCCTTTCTACCTGCGTGTTGGTAGGAGGGCACTAATTATGTCCCATCTTATCAGGGTTGGGCGGGAACAACGTATTGCAGTGTGTCTGTGCTAGTCCACAAACTAAGAGCTGTCACAGGGCGATTTAAACTCTAAGTGAGGGAAGTCGTGAAGTTCACTGTTTCTGCCGCTTGGTGGTGCTGGCTCTGCTTGGTGCAAAGGATACGAGGTGAGAACGTCTATACACACCAGGGCGATGCACGGACGTATCAAATTTTAACTAGAAATATTGTTTCTGTAAATATATTAGATAAATAGTAGGTCTATTATTCAAACTGTACGGAAATTAAAAAAGATACAGCATGCTGGAACAAACTTTAAAAAAAGGGGAAAATAAGAAGCTTCATTATATTCCTTGATGAATTTGCGAGACTTGTGCCCGATTGCAAAAAGACGTAGACCTAGACTAGACCCTGATTTAGTAGGCTAAGCTGATGCATTCGAAAATTGATGTTCAACCCTAGGCCTAACTTAGACTAAGATTAAACTCCGTCCTTGCAATTGGCCCTTAGACTTCATTTCCCTTGCGAGAAAAAGAAAACAACATTTGGTGTAATGCAATATTTTCATTTTATTGAGGACATGGGCGCGGATTTAGGAGAGAGACCCTGGGAGGGGGGATTACTTTAAAAACTATCGTTTATAATTAAGTATTTAAGTCATTCTGAAATGACTGGGGGGGGGGCATTGACCCCCATAAATTCGCCCATGATTGAGGATGGAAATCCGGATTCCTGGAAATCAATCATCAGTCACTTTCTGATCTGTGCAGAGACCCCAATACTTGGGTTGATATGTGTAGTATGTTCAGTAGAAACCAATCTTGTAGCTAGCTTATCTAGCTGAAAGAAATTCTCATAAATAATTCTGAACACCTTGCTCAAAAGCTTGTAGATGCTCGGGTTTCCAAGTATCCGTGTGCTATTTTTGTTATTTGAGCTTACGTGCTTCTATCACAACTTTTGGATACCGTGGATATGGCGTTCGAATGTCGTTTTCTATGGCATCTTTGATATGTAGTAGTTTTTTCATCCCCTCTTCAACTCAGTCTTTCTTTCAGGAAAAGTGTTCTGTTTTTTTTTTTTTAGATCTTTAGAGGGGGTAAAAGAGGAGAGAGGGCGTAATTCTAGCAGAATAATCAATGAACCCTTGTTTTTACAAAATTTATTGCTTTTACTTGGGGGTGATCGATTCAGTCTGGTCACATATCTATAAGAAACACTGCTTCAAATATATTTGATGTATTTTAAAATAGACTGTGAATGAATGTATTCATGTGTTGCCTGTATGTATATTTTCTTTGACCAAAGTTTTTCAGAGAATACCGGTACTATACATTAGAATTAGGATTTCCTCCCTCGAGTTTGTAGTTAACATTCAAAGGCATTTCCCTCCTTATATTTGCTTTTAATACACAAGTTGGGAATGTTGACAAAACTCTGGTTATATTTTAATTTAAAAAATCTTTAGAGTTCTAATTTAAAAAATATTGTTTTTCGTATTACAAACAAAACCGTTTTATTCCTACATATAGGTGCTAGTAAATGTGATCTCAAGTTTTAAGACAAATACTCTGACTGACCTCTCAGTGCGTAATGATGTTGATAATCATTTCTAAGAGACCCATGTTTCTTTCTTCTTAAAGGTTAATTTTCGTTCATGTAAATTTCCTATTCAGTTGAGTCACTGTAGATTTTTGTGTTAATTTGTCTCCCGAATATTTTATTCGGCTGGATTATTCAATTACGGTATATGTATGGTTTAATTTCTGGGGGTGTTAAAGGGTGGGGCGGTACTCCCCATACCTTTTTAGTAAAAAAAAAAAAAAAGAAAGAAAAAGAAAATGACAGAAAAATGTTATGAGCATATCTGAATTTACGATTGCAAGTAATTTGTTCAATAAGTTAAATAAGTTACATTATAGTATATACTGTAGAGTGCAGACTACTATAGATTATCATATTAATTGAGTGTGTGTGTATGTGGGGGTTTCGAGTTCGTATTAGGTTAGGTTAGTTTAATTTATTACTTTATATTTATTCCAAATTTCATTTCCAACTGCACTCTCTTTCTTATGAAACTTAGTTTAGGTTGCAGTGGGTACATATGATAGTATTTTTCTATCCTTTACTATAGAGTGACATTTCTCTATTCCACAATCCTCGGGAGGTCTAAACAATATCTTCAATTTCCCTTAGTTTGCCCCAAATTACATACTGGAACAAAAGAATCTAGCGTGGCTATAAATATTTCAAAATAATTAATAAACGCCCACGAAAAAGCACTCAATACAAGCGACACAAGCTGTAAGCTCGCACACGCTCTTGCACCAAACGAACGGCGCGCCGCCTGGATTTGAAATTTGGAACTATTTCAGGCGAACTATGGACTCAAATGGAAGTTCCATCACTTAGAGTTTAAATCGCCCTGGCTGTCATTTCCTTTCTTTCCGCAATAGCCGAAGGCGGCCGACCATCTTTGTATAGCAAATGGCGCTGCGAGTGAGACGGCATGAATAGAATTCTGGTATAGCTTTCGATATTTGTGTGTGTGTGTGTCTCTATTGTAGGAAGTAAAATAAAAGTAAACGAGAACCCACCACTGATTTAATTTTCTATGTTGCAAGCGTGATCGAAAATAAAATTTACCCTTCGAAGCTAACTGCAGGTATATATATATAAAAAAAAATCCCCGGCGGTCAGATTTGAATATCAGAAAAGGCACGGTATTTTCATCTTCAGGTCTTACATGGAAGGTTCGCCAAGTGTGTGATTGTGTGAAAATTGGTACACCGATTTGTATGAAAATTGGTACACGTATCGAAAATAATGAAACACGTATTTGACCGTTTTACGGAGACACGTTTTATGGGACCCCCCCCCCCTCCTCGGAACATCGAAAACTACAAAAACGGAAGAA
>JAGDQP010025014.1:0-11213 GCA_022664845.1 Lepisma saccharinum
CATTTTCCACACCGTTTGAGCTAGAGATACGAAATTTGGCATAAAGGTGCATTATGACGAGTAGCTTAGGGAAATATCACAACATTTGGGAAAAGTCGCTATCTTGGATCCAAAATGACCGCCCAAAATCCCATTTTGCACACCGTTTGAGCTGGATAAATGAAATTTTACTTGAAGTTGTACTATCACAAGTAGGTCACGACAAAATAAGAAAACTTTCAAAAAGTCGTCAACTTGGATCCAAAATGGCCGCCCCAAAAACCCAATTTCCAAATCATTGAAGGTAGAGAAACGAAATTTTCTTTGAAGGTGTATGACCAAGAGTAGGTTACAATAAATGGGGCAAATCTTCCCTTTGGGGGCGCAGCCAACCGTGGGAGGGTGAAGATGTACTGCGTGGTGGTGTAGTCCTGCAGGGAGATTTTGGTTAAGATAAAGGAGGCGCATCCTCTCAAAAGCACTGAAGTTGGGGGGCGAGCCCCGGCTCCCAGCGAAACTTGGAAATCTACCTCAGCCTGTAGGCCTACCGAAAGGGATTTTTTTGTTTACGCCTAAGCTTGTACCTTTGTTGAATAGTTCTACCATCACATGTGTCCTCTGTAAAACTTTCGTGTCTTGAATATGTGTTCCTTTTTTAACTGACCTACTCAAAAGTTATGGCTTGTAAGAGCAAGGCACGTTAGTGTTAGAAAGATAGCTGCAGTCAAGATTTCCTTCCATTCCGTTCATGTTTACTTGTCCGTCAAATTCACAAATACAGAACAAAACTAATGTTTCTTTTGTAAGATGAAATGAAACAAAAACCGTTTTGAAGTAGGTTACACAAGTAATAGAAAAAGACAACTTGACACAAGTAATAGACAACTTGAAGATAAAGCAGAACCAATGAGCTAAAAGTATGTTTAAAAAAAAATCACAAAATTGTTTGTAAGGAGGCAGAAAATATCTCCAGCATACAGATTTATTGAGTGCATCCGTTCCATTAATCTATTGTTTCACCCAAAATATTTCACAGAATGTAAAAGAAAAAAAAAGATTGAAAGAAACAGATTAAAATGCTTTCAAGAGAAAGGAAATGGCTGCTTCTTGAGCTCAACCTGTCATTCGTCAGTTCTTTTTGAGATAAGAATGTTCTGGAAAAGAGAGCTTGACAGACCGTTTAAATTGTACATGTCTTACAGTTTCTTTTAATGAAAGTGTCTATCAGTTCTTGCACATTGCCTACTGACCTTCATAGAATGTAATATTTTTTGCACTTTCGTCCACTCTGGGAGGGAAAATGAGGAAGAAAGAAATCAAAAGATACAGGGAATTAAAAGTGAACATTATACCTTAAATTTTATTGTGGGATATAAATTCAGAAATAATATTAACTTTACACACTTTGCACGGGTAATTGCTACGATTGTAAATCCCAACCTTTTTATTGGGCTGAAAAGACAGCTATACCGCGGAGGAACATTCTTCCGGGCAAAGGTTTGATAAACGCAGTCGATAGTTGAGGTACAATCAAGGCCTTCGCGTGATAAAACTTAAAAAGTTGCTGAAAATCTTCATCATGATGGTAGGAAGCAGGAATCGCTTACACGTGGAATTACCGAAAACAAAAACACACGGGGGATCATTAATTTTCACATTTTACTTGCTTTATATTTTTACATTTATATTTGGTTCTGCATTTGTCTACATCACTTGGTTACATAGAAAACTGTCGGGTTCTTAATGAAAACAAACACCCTATGAGGTCACATTTGAATATTATATTGGAACAACAATCTGCATATTGAGATTCGTTTACCACTAGACGAGGTACAACGTCTTGTCGGAGAAACTTTTCTGATTTATATTCACGCAGAAGGCATTTGTACCAACAAAAGAAAATTAAAAACACAAGGTACATCCAAATGCAAAAATCCATTCGATATCCTGTAGATTCTCCCTCTAGCCCGGCAAAATGGAGAAACTCAACATGGCACTGATCCACTGGTCAACAAAAGATATCTGAAGAGATATTGGAATATGCCGTCCGGTTATCCGACCAGAGCTCACTGATATTTAAAAGTCAGTATTTTGGGTTCTCTTACACGTCCCATATGTGTTGAATTGAGTTCATGTGGAGCGAATATTGTGGCCAATGTCTGCAATTCTTCTAGAATCGATTCTAGAGAGCTCGGGACAGATGATACATTATCCTGCTCGAACATTCCATTATTCAGGAGGTACGTGAAGGCAATGAAGGAACCACTTAGCGTAACAAAACAGTTACGGCTTAATGAATACTACTATAGCATGCCAAGACTCCTTAAATAAATTCAAGTTTAACTAGAGCATACCTTAAAGAGGCCGTGAGCCAACGTACAGAAACCTACCCCCACCCATCCAGTTGGTACACTGAAAAGTCAGGTTATGTAGTAACAAAATTACCTGTTAGTTGGGCTGAAATTTCAACTTTGCGCAATGTACTGTAATGATGTCATGAACGAAGCTATTTTGAAACACACTATCATTGACAACATTTGCCATTCGAGTAACTCAATTGGAGTGTTATAGGGTAAGAGTAGTCCAAACATAATACAGGTTGCATGATTTCACCCAAAAATTCAGTACGTTCCATAACTCCTGTCCCCATTTTGTTTCCGATTCTAGGTCAGAAAGAATCAATGTTGTTTGCTGAAATTTTGTAAGCACGTAAGGGAGATATGTAAAAGTTGAATAAGGGAAAGTACACAAATATTCGACAAACGTTTCATCATTTTTTGTAGTGAAAATAGCAAAAGTGATATTTTGTCTGATAGGAAATCAATGTTAAAATGTTCGGAGACAGAAAAAATGACCTAAATATTCCTGGAAGCAATTTTGTGCTAGATTTCTCGTACTCCGGGACCTAGGTAGACACACACACCCTGACACACTATACGGGACATCCTTCAACGCAATGTAAGTACGTCATTTAGCATTTTCACCTTGATTCATACCAATTAACAGAATCTATTGGTGAAACGACGAAAACGGTTGAGGTGTGTCCCCTACTATCAGTAGCGTAGTTGGAATACCTCAAGAGAGTGTAAAATTAGAAATCATATCGTTGACAGCTATGCAACCCTAACAAAAACATTTTAAAAATATATTTTCGGGTTTCTTTTAGACCAGTACAATTATGCGGGGAAATATTAAATACATGAATAGTTGTAGTTTTCTTAGTTTTAACACAATTTATGCTAATTCTTTAAAAGTATGAATTGTACTTTTATACAGAATTCTCATACTTAGTAATTTCTTTATGCTCTACGTGATATATTTGAATTTTTCATAATCCCACAAAAATGTGATCTCCGTAAGCGGAAAGTAATTCCACACTGCGCTTTATAATATACTTAAATTGCAGCAGGGCAATGTCACATTATGTCTTCAACATTTTGAAAATTTTCCAGCAAAATTCTATTAGCATCATATCTTAATCAGAATAAGAACTCATTATTAACATTAAAGTTTGTCAGATTGTTTTCGTTAATCCCGACTTTCTATATTCAGAACTTTCCTTTGAACACCATGTTATGAGAAGATTTGCCAGGTTGTTACTGAGTCCTGTGAGCAAACTTATTTTTAAAATATCTTACATACTCATCATTAACGTAGCTACCAGCAAAGAAGATCTTTACCTCATTGGATATATTAAGATTTAAACCTCTAATGCGGAAAAACCTCTCCGGTCAGGGAACAAATTCCTTAATTGAAACTTGATTCCAAATTTCAATAATTTGATTTTCATTGAATCTCTCCTTATAGCCGACCGAATTAGCCTTGCGGTCTGAGGCATTAGACCAGTGTTTTCAAGATCGCAGGTTCGAGTTGATTTTAACAAGGATTGCACTCACATAATTGTGACAGGCTGAAGTAAAAAGTTAGTAATATGCCCCATAGAAAATAAAGTTTACCAAAAGTTTATTTTTTTGTCCTTATGACCTGAAAGATAACATTAGATCTTACATTGCTCTTTATATTAGAACAGCACAAAACTTTCTCAGTTTTGTGAAATTTTCATTTTTCATTCATATCTAATGTAACCATGTTCCATTCATATCTAATATATGTTAAAATTATTTCTTCTCTGCGTACAAAATAACTACTTCAACCATAGGTGCGAAATGTTTTATATTTAATTTTTTCTCCGATTTACCATCATTGACACTATCAGCGAAAGGAATTACCATATTTTTCATTACTCTCTTGAAGTCGTATTTTCTACAGGTGCTATCGATATGATTGTGAAAGAAATATGTTTTCTAAACTTTTGATCTGTTTTCCAAGTTTTTGAATTTGAATTTTACTAGTTGTCCTCAAGTCTATTTACCATATTCACTTAAATGTGAAACCACAACGCAGAATGTACAATACGATCCTTTATCTATTTAGAATAAACAAACAATTATATCGGAATGGACATAATTCATAATGCTGTTACCGTCCTTACAATTAATTCTAAATATTTTAACTAACAATAATTTGCTTCCAAACACAATTCAATTCTTTCTCTTGCAGAAATACTCTTTCCAAGTTCATATAGATGGAGCCAAGGAGAGGATATATTCTCCATATCCCTTCCCTTACTTACGCCATTGCTTACTGTGTTAGAGTATGGTCGCGGTTGGTGAGTTGTGCCTATCTAGGCCCAAGAGTGCGGTAAATATAGCACTAAATCTCTTCCAGAGATACTTAGTTCATTTGCATACCTTTATCTGTCTGTGAGCATTTTAGCATTCATTTCTCATAAGAACAAAATATAAAAAAGCTTTTTAAAGACATTCTTTTCTTAAACAATTCGTACTAAAAAGTAAAAGGTAATTTTGTTTATGCATGACTAAAAAGATAAGCATGATGCACGTCAATTCAAGAATTTATAAAGTGACTGTATATAAGAGAGCGCCCAATGCTTTTCTTTTTATTCATGCATAAACAAAATTATTTTTTACATTTTAGTACGAATTGTTTAAGAACAATAATGTCTTTAAAAAGCTTTTTTATTATTTTTACAAGCTGTTTTGTGAACCAAATCCTAAAGTGTTCGGCAACCAGCAAAACCCCATATCATTGCTGGTTAGTATTTAATTTAAGGATAAAGAAGTTGAGAATAAAAAATATTATTAAAAAAAACATATAAATATAAAGAAATATATTAAAGTAACAATAGAATATTGTATTGTCACCTGACGTACGTTGCTGTGCAAATTTTCATCACTGTATGATGTTGGGAAATGAGTTAAATTAACATTGAAAGATTTGAAGACACCACGAAAAATTGTGAACTAAAGAAAAGAATGTAAAAATATCACTTTCGCAGTTTTCGTTACGAAAAAAGACGAAGCGTTTGCCGAATATTTATGCACTTAACCTTATTTAATTTTTACATATCTTCGTTATGTGATCAAAAAATTTGAGTGAAATACACTGATTCTTTCTACTCTAAAATTGGAAACAAAAAGAGAACAGGAGTTATGAAACGCACTGATTATTATTGCGTCAATGAGATCAATAGTGTAAAAAGTAGTGCATTTGCTTACCTTCAAATTTTATAACGTCATTTGCTATGTCTATCAATGTGCATGTTAAGTGCTCTTGCCTATGTTCTGCACTGTATTCACGAAACTTTACGATTTTCCGTAAGTTATAGCCTATTCCAGTTTACCAAACCATTAATGAAAGAAATAATTTAAAACAGTTTTGAAGACATACTTTTCTTAAACAATTCGTACTAAAAAAGTAAAAAAATAATTTTATTTATGCATTGCTAAAAAGAAAAGCATGGGGCGCACCAATTCAAGAATTTATAAAGTGACTGCATACCAGAGCGTGCCCCATGCTTTTCTTTTTAGTCATGCATAAACAAAATTATTTTTTACTTTTTAGTAGAATTGTTTAAGAAAAATATGTCTTTAGAAAGTTTCTAATATCTTTTTTCGAGTTATTTCGGTGTTCGGACACACTTTCTCAAGCTAAATGTTTTGTGACCCAAATCCTAAAGTGTTCTGCAACAAGTCAAACCCAGGCTAGTTGCACGTTAGTATTTATTTTAGGATAAAAAGTCCATATTAAAAAATATATTAAAATATCCTTTTAAAATATAGAAATATATGAAAGTAACAATGGAACATTCTATTGTCACCCGACTTACGTCGCTGTGGGAAAGATAATCATTATATGACGTCAGGAAATGAATTAAATTAAAGTTCCGAGATTTGAGGATACCAGGAACCATTTTGAACTAAAGAAAAGAATGTAAAAACTGAAGTGCTCATGTAGACGTTACTTAAAACCGTTTGGAATGATTCTGTAACACTCATAAGATATGATTCGTTGATAATGAGATTTTTATTACTAAAACTCAACATGAGATTCACCAAATTGATTCATTTTTCACACATAAATGTATAGGTTAAGGGGATTATTAACTTTAATGAAATCTCTTTGTTATTTAAAATCAGATACGAGGGCCCAATGACGGCATGAGTATAGTTAGCATATTATAATGAAACTCTCCACATCATATTAACTTTAGCTCTTTTCTGGTCTATGGATTTCAGACCAGCCGGGTTAATAAACTACAATAACTGCAGCCTTGATGTACAGTCGGGAACAAAACTACTCGTAGGCCTGTTGAACCTACCTGTTATACATTTATTGTTTAAAGCACTTAATTCATAACGACTTTAGTGCTGCTTTGCTGTGACGCCATCAATCCGTTAATGCCACAGGGGAAAATCTATGGTCAAAATTATTACATTAGTTTTTGGTCCCTTGATAGCAAAGTTATAGCCAATGAGACCTTCTATTTCACGATGCCCATCAGTCTCCAGAAAATAAAGCTCAGAAACTACAGGGTGTAGAGGGATTCTTGAGGTGTCGCTGGAAACGTCTTGACGAGACTATCTCTCACTAGCTAGCTAGACATCCTTTTGTCAGTGTTACCACCCTATTTTCTATAAAATTATCTTCTTTAAATTGCTTCCATTATTTTAACCATCGCAACATCAAGTTTGGCATAAACATTGTTTCACACAATAGGAACATACTGAGGATGTTCGCGATCCCCAGAAACCCCATTGACAGTGTTGCCAGCCTACGCCAAAAATATGACTCATGGACCATAAAGTGTAGAGTGTCTGCATGACGTATCCTTCAAAAGATCTTATCTAGGCTAGCTCAGCAGAGTCCCTGGACCCGTCTTGATTGGTGCAGTGCTTCAGTGTTGCCAGCCCATTTTCTAAAAAACAAATTGTTCAAATTGCTTCCATTAAGTTAAATCTGGCTACGTCAAATTTGACATAAACATTATTCGACACAATTCAAAACGCTATACGTGTCCCAACAATCCACTTACCGACGCTGCCAGCCTATTTTCTATATATTTTTTTCAAATGGTTTCCATTATTTTAGTCATAGCAGCATCAAGTACTGAGCCACCGTAGTAACTCATTGGTATAGATGTTGACATAGCATTCAGGAGGTCGTGGGTTCGTTCCCAGCGGCCGACCATCCTGACTGAGGTTTTTCCAGGGTTTTTCTGATTCACACCAGGAAAATGCCGAGACGATACCTTCAACATAGGCCTTGGCCGACATCTTACCAAATCCTTTCCTCTCCCCTATTCCGGCCTGAGCCATGCCTAAAGACCTTAAATAAAATTCAATTCAATTCAATTCGACACATTGTCTCCTCATCTACAAAGTCACCTTGAGAGTCACTACAGGTAGTTTTGAACGCATCACCACAAATCCAGACGTGTCGTTTCACCATCATGTAAGAATAAGAATAAAGAATACTTTCCTTCCTTTTAGTTATGTGCATTTTTCCTTCTTTAACACTTTGACCATCGGTGCACTATTACATTTGTATTTCACAATAAGTGTAACATGTCGCCTTACAAAAACACATATCAAGAGAAATCTATGTTATAGTTGAAAACACTTCACATTAACGCCCTATTAACAAAATTAAATGTTTGCTGAAATATAGCTTAAAATTGAATCTGTTTTCTACATCCAAATGAGAACATAAGAAACGTATTTAATTTTATTCTATTCGCTTTGAAGCACTTTATTTTTATTTTTTATTTATTATTGTTATTTGCAATTAACATGAAAAGACACATATGACGCGTAATATAGGGCACAGTTCAATATAATAGTTATAAACACGTCACATTAACGTACTACAAACGAAATCGAATTTTCTTTGGACTATAGATTGAAATTCAACGTGTTTTCAACATACAAAGAATACACAAAATAATAGATAATGGCATTCAATTAGCCTTTAATTACAAATTTTATTCTATTAAATTAAAAAGAATCGTATGAAACGAAATCTATACTATAGTTTAATCCACGTCGAATAACATCTTATCAACAATATCAAATTTTGGTTGAAATATTATTTTAAATTAAACGTACTTCCTTCAACCAACAACGGTTAATCAACGAAATAAACCAAAATTTAACTCTCAAAATAGGTTTGTGTGCTACAAGGGATATGAATAAAGTTATTTTTATTATAAAGAACATTATGATCTCGTCGAGACTCGAACCCGAGTTCCCTGATCAGCTATTTAATTATCCAACCAATAGAGTAAGATGGCAATTCCCCGGCGACAACTTGTCAGTGTTTTTATGGTCGAAGCAGTACTGCGCCTGCGCGTGCGTGGGGCAGATGTTGAGTCACTTCCGTAGGACTAGTAGCAGAGGTTACAATTTGAGTGACACTACTTACAGTGGTCCAGTGAGGGTGGTAATGAAAGTATGACAGTGATACTTGGTAGATAAGCTAATGGAATCTATTTACTCTGGGACAAAAATTAGTTCAAATTTTCTTTACCAGGCCAAAATGCTCAAGTAATCAACACGGTACAGAATGTACGGATAGGGACCTAGGCAGAAAATTATGAAACATCTGAGAGACGTGTAATGGAAACAAGTTTATTAGCAGCACATTCTGTACAGCGCCACATTTTTGCCTGATAGAGAAAATTGGAACTACTTTTGCTTCAGTGTAAATCGTTTTCGCATGATATCATTAACATATCTACCAATTATCGATGTCCTAAGTTCATTATCGCCAGCACTAGGCTACTGTGAATAGTGTTGCTTTAATTGTAACCACCTGGTATTTCAGTTGGTCGATATTGGTAAAGTTAACCTGGGTTAACAAGACCTGACCGAAAAGTACAATTAGTTTCCTGCATACGGTGGCGAATATGAGCAGTAGCACTGTTCTACACTTAAAGGGTGTCATGTGGTTGTTGTAGCTACGACAAGTTGAGCAAATGCTTTTCTAGTTTTTAACTATTTATCCTATTAATCTAATAATATATTTCGAAGAAACTACGGATTTCAAGGTGTGTGGGATGAGTTATTGTGCGATAAAGTTCTAATTTAAGCACTATGAGAGTTATAACATCACAGAAATCTTGTAAGTGCTTTCAGGTAAATCCGGAAGTTTCGCACTGATTAATTATGATCTCATGATGATTAATTATGATCGCCTAAAACATCGATTAGGAAGACTGTGAATGTATTAGGCGATTTCTATATCGTGTATTTTTGTCATTAGCAATGTCTTTATAAAAACAGACTTAGTGCTCAAAGCTGCTGTTTTAGCTCAACCAAGAGGCATCTCTTTTACCACCTAACATTATGTTTTAATTTCTCATGTATGACCTTCCTCTGAGTGCGATGGTATTCTTTGGCATGTTGGCCCACTACGAAATATATAACTTGGAGTAGAGAGAAAAGAGAGAAACGATTGACAGTTTGCACATTCATTAGTCCTCTTCAAGATATACACACAACAAAACTCATACGTTTTCTTCAGTGATGCAGTACGTGTCAGAGACTAGCATCATATAGATTGGAGCTCTGGCTTTGGGAAAACTTCTGCGTCTCGAGAATAATATATTTTTACTAGTAAAATGTAGCAGTATTTCTGTTAAATACAGAGGGTGGGAGGAAAAATTTCAGTGCCAAGCTCGCAGCAGAGTGCCAAAGTTGGATGGTAGGAACAAATGGGTTAATTTCTGAGTCGCTAACTTTTTTTTTTTTCAAAGTTAAGGTGTTGACTTCTATAATGACGGCCTCCGAGATGTCGTGCATCGTTAACAAACATGATTGACCTTGCAAGGAATATACGTAGGGAAGGATTAATAAAAATGCAATGTGTAAACTCTTTCTATAATCTATCAACCCCAGAAGGTCAAATGTTATGAACGTCACTCGTTATACGTAAAACGTGGGATGTTTATACTATCTATAGTAAGCTTATTTATTATGTTACATTATTGTCAACGCAAATAAAATATCAACATGCACGGCAGTGCATGAGCCAAGTTCTTCACGTCAGAAAACGTCAGCACTGCCAGAAGCATGTTATACAGGAACAAGAGTTTATGGCAAAATCGACGATTTGAGGGCCCCGTAAAAAAAAAGATGTTAAAGATAGGAATATGAGCTTTTGGCGATAAGGAGATATGGTAAATATGTGCAGATGTACAAAATTTCATATGTGTATCTCAAACTATGTTCTAGTTGTGGACCCCTGAAATTGCACATTTTAGGCTAACTGACTCACTCACTCACTCACTCACTCACTCACTCACTCACTCACTCACTCACTCACTCACTCATCATATTGTTTAGGGTGTTTGGAGTAAGTTAGAAACATGAAATTTGGTATGAAGGTAGAGGATGATAAGTAGATAAAGGAAAAATTCCGACATTTTGAAAAGGTCGCCATCTTGGATTCAAAATGGCCGCCAAACCTAAAATTTCAAAGAATACACAGCCTAAACGACTAAAGATAGAACATTTGGATTTTTGAAAAAGTTGTTAACTTGGATCAAAATGGCCGCACAAGAACTTTTTCCACACCATTCGAGCTATAGAAAGGAAAATTGGTATGAAGGTGTACCATCACAAGTAGGTAACGGCAATGTAAGAAAACTTTTTAAAAATCGCTTTCTTTAATTCAACATAGCCGCCCAAATACCATTTTCCAAACCACTGAAGCTAGAGAAACGAAATTTGGTATGAAGGTGTACCATCACGAAAATGTTTCAATAAATGGATCAAGCACCGCTATGAGCGTGCAGCCCCCAAGGCGATATGGGAAATGGTCTGCACAGCATGGGGCGCTGTCCCCAGAAAGTCTGATCACAATAAAGGGGG
>JAGDQP010025014.1:11613-27320 GCA_022664845.1 Lepisma saccharinum
TGTAACAGGAACAAAGGAACTTGGCGCGAGCTGGCAACAGCCTTAGGGTTGGTGGCGGTGGACGTAGTGGGCTTTAGGATCCCCACCACCCTTATAGCTTGAGGATCATGAACCTTGCCAGCTCGCGCCAAGTTCCTTTGTTCCTGTTACATGCTGTCACCAAGGAACTTGGCTCATCCGTCTCCCATTTCACACCTTTTCAGGGCTAAAGAACTTGGCTCCACTTTTTGCACCTCTGGTGTTTTTGATCGGATATATATTTTCAATACAAAGCTGTATTCAATTAATCCTACTTATGTGACTTGGATCCAATCATATGGTCTGAACTATATTGCGCAATCAACATATCCAAAATATTATTAGTGATCATGAATTTGTATCAGAGATTTAACTGGGCGTTGTTTAAAATTGTTTCCAGCATTTTCCTCAGTCACACAATATGAGTGGGTCATGGCGAAAGAGAAAAGGCCCTATAATCTTCCTGTAACTTCCGTACACCTTGCTTTAAAACAGTATCCATCGAAAGACGTAAGTTTTCCAACATATTGCAAACTCAATATAGCATTTAGAACTCATCACTGTTATAAACATGTACAACCCATCAACAACCCTTATCACAGTAAACAAATAGTAATTAATACGTTATATAGCAACCATCTGTCCGATGATCTTACTGTGATGTGTTTTGTTATGTATGTATGTAAATCTGTAACCTTTCTTGCTTCTTCTGAAAAATTTTAAGTTTGGTATTTAGACCAAAAGTTTAACATTTGAACGTCTGATATTTCTACTTTTTTTTCAACCTTTGAACGTTTAATATGTTTCATTTTACGTTTGGGCCTAATTTTCGTGTACATTTATCTTGCTTGTTCACAAAACATTTAAATTTCATTCATTGAAGAACCCTTGTCACGAGGTTATTTAGATGCTAATCAAACCATTGATTTTTAAAGAATTTTCCTAAAACTTGTTTGCGTTCTTATTCATCATATAGTTTCCGCACGTGCCACAACAAGCATAAAAGTAAAGAATTCCCTTTCCATTTGATTTCGCACCCTACTAACTCATCAGTTTTGTTTTTCTGTTTGTCTAACATTTCCCACCCCATCTTTCTATTCTTTTCTAACCCCCTATTTGTACTAACAACAGCTACTAAACTTCATCCAATGTGTTTTTCTTCTGCCAATTCGCTGAAATGTTTATTTCTTCAGTTGTCTTTGGAGACATCGCACGCGCAAAGAAGATGTTATCTTTCTCTTGTAGGAACGAACAATCATGTATAAAAAGAAGCGACTGACAGTTTTTACGAGAGTGTTCAAAGTTTTACGATTGATCGTAGCAGTCTCATAAAGCCACATTTCTCGTTCCTATACACGAAACACAGAGAAAAATACCAATTGCGTAACAAAATAGTACTCGGCTACTGATAGATATTTTAAGTCATGTAAATCCTTCTCTTCTCCCTCTCCCCCGCAAAAAATAAAATCTTTCTTATCATTCCTTCGCATAGTTTAAGTAATGCAAATTCTTTCCAATATCCACACAAATACACTCCAATGGCTAGGAATAAACATCAATTTAATCTCTTAATTCAGTTAGTTCGTGAACTGCTCTCACGCCAGTGCGAAACTACCAAATGTTTGTTGTTGAACGTTACATAGAGAATTCCAATTGCAATTTTAAATATATGGGCTGAAATTAATTCTACTATATCACTTTAAAGATTCAAACTTTAGTATATTAAAATACTCGAACTTCAAATTACCATTGACAATTTAATTGACAGAAACTTTTTGCTTATCTTATCTGTTATTTAAACCGTCAATTGGAATGCTTGAATATTTTAGTACAGTAAAGTTTGAATCCTAATATGTATTATTCAGTCAAGTCATTTAACTAAATACCTTTTCGGAGATCTGTTCGGCATCTGAAGAAGAAAACGCACATGTAGAATTATGTTCCTAGCGTTTAATTTTGTTTCTTATAAACTAACTCAATAGCACAGCATTAAAGCGGGGCTGAGTGGAGACTATACACTGTAAAAATAGGAGACACAACGGTCAACCAAAAAATGGAGCTCCACTTTTTGGATTACCCTACATTCAGCCAGTTTTCGGTTGAACGTTTAACTTTGTATAAAATTTTAAAATGCGTGTGTATAAATATAACTTTTCCAACGTATTTCATTTAAACAGAGCATTTTTGAAAGTAGAAGAGAAGAAAAGGTAATGTTCCTTGAAAATTAAAATTAAAAAAAAAAATTATGTGGTCGGGTTTCGATCCCGGGTCCACTAGCACACTGGTCAGATGCTCTCGCTACTTAGCTACGAAGACAGTTGTTCGTTACGGCTTTCCGAGTGATTTTATTGCTAGTATCTTACTGAGAAGGAGGTTAATCATTAACATGTTTATTTTACTACTTAGGAATGTCTCCAGAAGAAAAGGAGATGTACGTTTGCTACAGTGTAAAGATTTATACCCATATTTAAGGTCTCTTTCAGCCAATGCAATCCTTGTCAATATAAAAGCAATATAAACATTCAAAATGGCGAGGCGTTCAGTGACGAGCAAGTAATGTTACTCCTGTTATTGGATTATAGAATATCCAACCAAGGATTAAACTTCATCCACAAAAGTACGTAAGCTCAAAATTGTCAGTTTAGCTTACACTTCAATCAGAAAATGGCCGAATTTTAAGCGTAAAATAAGTTGAACGTTCACCGACAAAACACTTTGGCCAGTTTCAACCCATTTTCAGTTAACGTTAAGCTAATACAAAGAAAAGGTTAAATTTTAAAATGAAGTTAAGGTTACTATTCTTTCTACTAAGGGGCGTACACTATATCCACATTTTAGAGTAAATTCAACAAAACGCTAATTTTCGACGTTTGTTACTCAATAAAGCGGAGTAACTTTCATCCATTTCGTGTTTCCACTTTTTACAGTGTACCTTCAATTTAGACAGGAGCTTCAACTCCAGCTCGCTCGACATAGAAACCCTGTGGCAATAAATTATATGTTCTGCTATCTGTAAACTGAAGGCCTGCTCAAGCACAACCTGAATCTCAATAACAGTGTCCATGTGAACCGACATAACAGTAGAAAAAGTTTATAAGTATTCTTCGCTTGAGTATTTTGGAACCTAAAAGGTTTCTGATCACGTTCCATCCAACCTAGTTATCTGACTTTCCCAGAGAACTGTCCAAAAAATGTTAACAGTTTGGAGTATTACGTGGTCATATTTCTTAGACCCGAAAACATATTGCATACAAGAATTTTGTGCACACTACACGCGATCTGACAAAATAGTTAACATGTTATTGTAAAGAACGTTCCCGTAGTCGATAATATGTACAGTGTCCGAACAAGTATTTTTTTTTTTAACTATTGTAGTTCAAGTGTGTAAATATTTATGTGCTTCAATGCGTGCAATGTAAAGTGAATATTTTTGCAGATTCACTTTTACGTAAAAACGTCAAAACAAGGCCTCGTCCATTGTAATTCCTAAGTTCTTAACCTCTACGCTAACAGTTAGAAACTAGCATCCGAATTTTAATTTGGAGGTATCTGTGTGAGATAGTTTGTGTTGTTAAAATTTATAGAGTGAGTTTTCTTTACATTTAGATGGAGGCAATGTTGGCGAGATGATTTGGATGTTGCTGCTAGATCATCATTCATTTTATCAATTAGATTGTCTGTCTTAAGGATCACCCTGTATACGTATAGATTTGTAAGTCACCCTCAAACAAATGGAACTGGAAGTATGATATAATTCTACTTAAGTAATTTACATATATTGAATGCTATACAAAATAGGACCTAAAACTTACCCTTGAGAAACTCCCTAAGTTACATCTACCCAGTTCAAAATTTTATTTGTCACTGTTACAGCCTGCTTTTTGCTGTAAAATATGTATTAAACCATTCACATGTATTCGAAGCAAACTTATGCTGCCGCAATTTGCCAACTAATATATCTAAGTCCACAGTTTACAAAGTGTCGTCACTGTGATTTTCTTATGTTTGCAGCTTTTATGTCATAAAAAATATTTTCTAAGGTCGTGCTGTGATTTCGCCGGAAACGGATGTTCTGTGAAGCAAAGGAACACTTACATATGTAGACAGAAGTATTTGGTCACCTTTACTCGCCTGTTTAAATTTTATACAGACTGAGCAGAAAATTGTAATTTCCGAATTTGTTCTTACTGTATTTTGAATACGGGCAACATATTGATTCCCGAGTTTGGCGAACTGTTTCGTCGAGACATTTCAAATTATATATTACCCGACCTTTCTTGAAATTTGAAATTTTGGAGTTACCCTCCACCTCCAAAGTGCTGAGGGGAGGGTTTTCTTTTCGTTAGAAAAAATTAGCCCTTCAAAATATTGGAATTCTTGTTTCAACCTTTTCTCATAATTCCATTCATATGCTTTTCACTGGGCAAGTTTCCTTTAAGAAACGAGGAAAATATAAGAGTAAATATAATACATTATGGCAAATAATCTAATTTATAATGAGGGTAAACTAATTAAGAAAAATAATGGTTTAGTTTGTAGATGCTTTTTACAAATATAACAGACAAATGTCGGTAGTAAATAACACTTACTACAAAACTAAATCTTATCATGATTATCTTTTATTATTTATTTTCAAATCTACAATTCAGAGAAGTCAAATTCATATTTGCTATGCTGATGATAGTACTTCATTAAAATAGACAGATCACTAAGGTAATGGTTTTATTCACATATCTGTTCCTTTCTTCCTCAGGTTGCCTTGGAAACATGACTTCAAAAGCTATTGAACCGAGACTGACATATCAAGGATACATGCTGGTGGCGGTTTTCTAACCAAGAGAAGAAAAGAGGGAAAAAAAGAACTTCGGTTGGTAAGTGAAGCATCTTCTGAGGTAACAGCGGATATAAATAAATTTATATATGTCACTCCTCCATAAGTCTTCAGAGGAGGGACTAAGAGGAACAAAATAATGCTCAGGAACTAACAGGAATCGATTTCTGCTGGCGGACTCCTTCTGTTTATTGCCTACTCAGTGTCAACATGAAAAAGAAGGCGGAAGAGAGAAACGTCCTAACAGAGACAACAAATTACAAGTTATATATATTACGTCGAGGTGAACTCATAGAAAGCTCATCTTCCTTCAATGTGTTCTCATTCCGCCTCTTTCTCTGTCACAAAACGTTTCCTGTTGACCAAGAACGGAATAATCTCGATTCTTTAGATATTAAATTTTTAGTTCTTTATTGTGCGATGATTTCATTAAGGTTTTCCCAGGAAACGGTCTTGACATTCAGTTCGTATACGGCTGGAAATTTCCTGTTTTTCAAGGCGGTCATGTTTCTGTGAAGTTTGAAATAAATAAATACATGAGAAGTCTGTTTTTTTAAACTTATTTTTCCCATTTACTTCTGGCACTTTAGCATCTTCGGTGAAATTAATAAATGTAAGCGGCGGCACAGTAATCAATAACAATCTACTTTCATTTATTTGGATATATTTATGATCTTTAGGCATCTACGGATCAGGCTAGGATAAGGTAGTGGAAAGTAGTCAGCCAGGGCTCAATTGAAGGTATCATCCAGGCATTTGCCTAGTGTAACTGAGAAAACCCGGAAAAATTCTCAGCAAGGAAACTCTGCCGCTGGTATTGAACCCAGGACCTCTTGAAAGACTAAGCTACTGCTGCTCGGAAATTTACTTTTATATATGATACAATAAATAAACTGTTAGATGGTCGGATCTGATGGTGTAATTTGGTCGCTCATGGTGGATTAAAACAGGAATGACATAATACTTAAAATGCCTTTTTCTGAGGTGAAAGGACACATTTTGGACGCATTGAAACCAGTTTATAATGTATGAGGACTTGTAAAACAACAATATCCCCTTGTACTTCATTCAAATAAACTATTGCATACATATTTATGGTGATTCAGGAGCAAACTGCCACACTCCTAGTCATGCTAAGCAAAAAATGCATTGAATTCCCCTTCGTTTTCGAGAAACAGAATAATCAACTTGAAATTATTTGATTTTGAATTTTATTTATTAAGGCTGAGGCTGATAAACTTGGAGCAGAGAACCTACTCCTTACGACTTACAATTCAATGCATACGTCACTGTATGCATACGTAAATAAAATGCATACGTCACTGTATTGCCATATTACAAGAAACGTAGGTACCTGTCACCAGCCAAACGTTCATCGAAGGATAATGGGCCTGCAATATGTCATGAAGTATACCGCATCAAACATTGACAGAATCCGTGTTTGGAATGAGAATTCCACAGTGTAATGTAGGTTTGTGGGGGCCCAAAGATTCCTATTTTTGGCATTATTTATCCTGATCCGGATCAAATTCTCCTCAACTGTGAATATGATCAATTTATCACTAATAGGTGCAGTATTGCCAAGGTATGGCGTAACTAACGACAATATTGTAGACAACAGTTGCTGTTCCCGGACCAGATATTGGACACTTTGCAGGTGATAGTGCTACAATCTGAGTGCAATGTGGGCCATACGCGACCTAGGTCACTTAAGATGCGACGACGTTCTCGGGCAGTAACATTTCCAACTGGGAGTAAGTGCAATGCAAAAGGAATCAAAAGAGGAGCAATTCTCTGCAAATGAAAACAAAACATAAAGTTATGTTTGCTTTCCGGGAATCAAACTCGGGTCACCCACATAGCAACTCGACACGCTAATCACTATATCAACCGGCCACCCGACTTCCCAGCGATTCGGAACTGGTAACAATCCTAGTGAAGGAGAGATTATTGGGAATAGTACTGCACCGAGTACGACTAAGGCGTGCGGAAAATCGTCCTATGTAGACTAGTTTGTCAATAAGCACGTCTCATCACATTTTAACTTCTAATCTCCACCATGTTGATATATATAAAGGAATCAATTCTGGACTCTCTTCTAGAGTATAGGAGATTCCGCCAGAATTCCTCCTGCACGCCTATAAAATCATTTTCAGTGCTTTTAAGAATATACTAGTGGCGGTCTGCATCTTTTTTGCCCCGCTGCACAACACCTACATTCTTAAATTATTTAATTTTTATTTCAATGTAATAATATTCTACCCCTCCGTGTTCAAAATACCAATAGTTTCCGTTTAGAAAGGAAAAAAAAAGTAATTCACAAGTGCACTGTTTAATCTTGGTGTTGTAATTCGTCCGCACCTCCTTTAAAGCCCAACTCGCTACTGAGGCTTGCCCTCCGCTGGATGCTTCACTGACATTTTTAATAGCAATTAGTACAGGGATTTGGAAGTTGTAGGGAAGCAAACCGAACTATGTTTTCTATTCATTTCTCCCCTACTGAACTTTCCATTGCGTCCAGACTCCAGAAGGTGGCAGTGACGAGCAATACCTCCGCCCAGGCTTATGAAAGCCGTCTGCTATTTCCCATCATTTACTAGCAGCCTCTCTCTCTCTCTCTCTCTCTCTCTGTATATATGTGTGTGTGTGAGCGTGTATGTATATATATATGTGTGTGTGTGTGCGTATGTTTACGCGCGACGCGAGCTTTACGTAACGATACTGGAGTAACTGCTTAGTGTAGAAAGAAAGACGCCAGAGCAAATATTTAAACTTGTATGTCCACTTCCAGTCTAATCCAATGTGGACCAAATTTTCAGTTTTAACTCAATTTTATATGCTTCTTATCGCTGTGAGGTCCGTTTTTTATTTAAGTTTTAATTCCTGAGCTATTCATATAATAGTATAACATACTATGCATGTAATTGAAAATACTGCAAATTATATTTACGTTTTTAACAAGAAATAAGACATAAATAAAAAAACCGACCACACAGCGATATCAAGCGTAAAAAGCTGAGTTAGAACTGAAAATTTAGTCCATATTAGTTTAGACTGGAAGTGGACAAACGAGATTAAGTGTCCTCCCCGCTTCCTGGCTTCATGTATCATGAAATGTTTGGCAGCACCAGCAGCCAGTCCAGTATCGCTTTCAGATAGAGGTCAGTGCGGGCAACTAATGTTACTTTAATCGCGAAATCATAATTTTAAAGCTATGGAATTGTATCGTCCCATTTCAAATGCTGTGTATATACATTGCTACGCTCATCAACTGAATCTATTTATGAGGAAAGCTGCTTCTATAAATAGAAATATAATTTTTTCTCAGATTTGAAAGGCGTGTGTACTTGTTTATGGTAGTCCCCAGCGAGTCGCAGTTTTAGAAACGATTACCCCGAGTTAGTAATATTCGTTGTAACTTCCTGTCCAGAAGCGTAAATACTGTCTTTGAACATAAAAAGGATATTATTCAATACTTGAATAAGATAGTGAAGATGGAAGAAGAGAAAAATTAAAACACAGTCCATCGGGCTGAAGTACTCAAGAAAGCACTTATTAGTAGTCATTTTAATTTCTGACTTTTTTATTTAAAATGCCTCTTGTGGAAATTTTGTTTAATCAACTTCAAAATCGAGAAATTGACCCTTCCTTGGCACAAATATTAGACGTGTAAGAGACCAGCTTGATGATTCGAGTGAAACAACAGACAATACAAACACGGTATCAAAAAGGAGAAATCGTGAAAGAATGGAATGGTTAAGGGAAGCAAAGGAAGTATGCGATGGGAATTCTTGCGAAGCAAAATCCCGCTTTACATTCACATGGCACGTTATGGTAGCCACGCTGTTTATTCCAGAAAAATTTCCGAGTTATTTTTGGAATTTTTCCAAAACAAACTGTGGAGAAATTATGTTCTGTTTACACATTTCTTGACAAAGGAAAGATCTGTCGTGACGAACTGTCTTTAATCTACTCGGCAGAAAAATTTCGATCAATGTCAGGAGCTGCGGGTTTGTTAGACATTATAGTTCAAAATGGCTTGGAGAAAACGTTTAGTGAATCTTCAAAGCTTCTAAAACTGATATTAACAATAGCAGTAAGAGTTACACAAATTTCTAGCCACGAGAAATTATGGCAAACTATCAAATTCTATCCTCTATTAGAACTACGACATTTTTCTAAGTTCTCTCAAAATCGTAAATAATTAATTGACTAACATCCCTTTATTTGATAATCTGGTCACTTCTTCTTTCGTGTTACCTAAAATAATTTAACTCTACGTTCATTGATTGTGACTGATTAGCTACCCAATCCTCTCAAACACAGTGAAATTCCATACCCGAAACCAGGGGGGTTGTGCTCCCGTAAATTTGCCTTGTCCCAATTTTATGTATGTATGTCTTAATTGTATGTATGTTTCGTAAGCCCAAGCCCTTCCCTGAATTTTTCGTGTCCCCCTACGCTTTGTGGCTAGCGGTGGACCTGAGTGCAACACCCAGCGGAGACAACCACCGGCAGCTACTGGAATATACGCTTTAATTTCAGGACAAGAAGTTGGAAGATTGTCTTTCCTGAACACTTTCTGCTGTTGCAAAAAAAAAAAAAAGACAACGTTGCATACGTAATTCGATGACATCACAGGAAAAACGATTTCACAATTACCAACTTGGATATCGGACCTGTCAAATATCAGCTATAACCGATGGTATGCGTTTTTAGATTAATGCCTTGTATTTTCACCTATGATGCTTTAGGGCTGATTTTCAGGAACGCTTGCGTTCCTTGCTTTGGTTGCGATTAGGGTGAGTAGCCAATTGAAACACGTGTTTTAAGGCCACCTATTACGTGTTCTACGTGTAATACATATTTCAATTGGCTATTCACCCAAATCGTAAGCAACGCAAGCTTTCATAAAAATCAGCCTTTAGGCGTTTGTCATGATACTATGTACTGAAGTTATCCTTGTCTTTAAATTTTGTGTGGTAAGGCTTTATTATATAGGGAACAATTGTTTCGTACGGTTAACGTAACTTACATATGTACTTTTTTTTTATCAGATATTACTCTGATTATATTTAATTCGAGGGCTATGACAATACTAGCTCAATACGCTCTAATAGCCCTTCCAAGTAGGGCTGCTAACGCCAAATTGTTTTAAAACAAGACATTTGCGTTTATTTCAGTTTGGAAACCTGACATGCAACATTACCTTCTTTGCTGACCTTTTGGTGTTTTGAGGTTTGTCTCCCACACAACTTAAGTTAAAGCATCATAAGAAATTCAACAACGCAGATGGTGCTTTTTATAATGTCAAATGTCTGGTACTCTAAGAAACCCATCAAATGTCAGCCAGATCTGTAAAATACAGTAAAGGAGACTTACGAAGTTTATTTCCAAAGTTATGAAGAAATTTCATTACAAAATGCGGGAGCTAGTGTAAGTTCCATATTTGATACGTCTGCATAAATTATGGCTAAAAATGATATACACAAAGTGAATATTCAGAGTTATGACGAATAGACATTAGCTCCGAGAGTGGGAAACAACAATAATTATTGATGGGGGGAAATGCAAGTAGACATTTGCGGTTCAAAGCAGTAAGAAATTTAAATCAGTCGTACAAGGAATTCTATTGCAACAAAAACTTCAACACAGCATTTCGAAGTAAATATAATATTAATCAGAATTGGTAGCAATGACTTCAGGAGACCTAGGATAAGCTACAATTCTCATTTTGAAACTAGAAACTATAAAATTGGGAATCTACACTCATAGAGTAAAACGCAAAATTTAAACTTTAACTTAAGCGTTCTTTGTAGGAAATATATCTCAAAACCGGACATTATGCGTTCAGTTTAAACTTGTAACCGAACACCGGACAATTGGACTGAAAACCATACTGTCCGGTTTAAACCCAGACGGTTGGCAACCCTACTTCCAAGACAGATTACAGTTATATTCTTCGTCTTTGCACCTCACCTTTTTTACATCTCTTAACTTAGTGTTTGATGTTTGGAGCATTCAATCCGTTTTCTGCAAGCTCGTTAACATTCGGTAGTTTTCGACTTGTAATATAGTGATCTTGGGTAATGCAATCGATACTTTTCATCTTAATGATTCTATCCCACTGCATTTTTGAGCTTTTGTTTATATCGGTTACGAAGAAAACAAAGTATGAAATTGGATGTTTTGGGTTTTAGAGCAAAGAATAAAACTAGTTTCAAAGGTTAAGATATCAGGGATAATTTAAATGTTAGTGGAAGGATTGTTCTTCCAGTGTCGTATTTGTGAATTCATTAATTTAAAAGAAGGAAAATCTAATATGGGAGGAACACATGTTAAGAATATGTTGGCAATCTATGTATGTGTCTAATTGGTCCTACTAACTCTACCATTGATATGATCAATTTATTTATTGATATTACTGTTCGTCCTTCTATTTCTGGAGTATCTTTTGTACTAAGTAATTGCTATATTATGAATGGTAGTTCTCTTAGCATATGGGATACGCTTTAGATACTTCCCAATATTCTGGAATACTTACTGTATTTTTGAATTGTAGTTTAAGCTAAAAACGACTGCTATGACTGATTTTCAAGAACAATTCACCATATATCACGACTCATTTCAGATTTCAACGAGCACTTAAACGTTACGAAATGCTTTATAAAATTATTATGGAACAGTGGTTTCAAACGTGTGACATTATGAACTTCAGTGACTTTTAATTTAGAAAGATTTATTGAATTTTATTTCAAAATACTCATTGGTATTTTGGGTACAATAGAATTTATTTTAATTTTATTCACACTAAAGCTTACTTATGTGTAAAAGTTATTTTTATATTTATTACTTCAGGATTTGGAGGTCACATACCCGCATGAAACTAAGTACTTTTTTACAGCCCGGAGTGTACAATTATTGAAAATACATCTTCAGGAACATAAACTCCAGACACCGAGGTTTTGAGTACAACACATAATTTTAACAAAGATGAGAACAAAAGCTAGAAAATACAGGCAAGTTTAGCAGGTATAAGAACAAAAGCTAGAAAATGAGTTAGCTTCATTATTATTTAAGGGATTATTTTTTTGTGTTCCGAGTTCTATAGGCTACAGTTTACGATCTTATAAAGTACTAACAAGCTTTCAAAGTAGTTAATCTCCTTGTAAACAAAAAGGTAGTTGTTTTTTTTAATGTATTTGTCTAGTTTGAGTATTTTCTTTCTTCTGTAAAATTTACCTTTTCTCAGAAAGTTTGACAGTTCCAATCTACAAGTTTATTGTTTTACAGTCCAGAATCTGTCTTCACGGTGCAAACACACTCTACTACTGTCTTCGAATACATCACCAGACAATATAAGTTACTGAATTAGCCTGAGCTAAAATTGCCTGAAGACCTTAAATAATATTTAAATTTATCACTGAAATGTATTAAACTATACTGTAAAAGAACTTCTTGTGTATATATTCTATGAAATTGCTTTAGTAAGATAAATGGAAATGAACACAAGAAGTGTCGGGAGCCTAACATGCTCTTGTGGAGGGAATTTTGTATATTTCCTGTTCTCTTGTTTCTCTAACAATCACTTTCTATGAACTTCTTGTTCACATTTTGTTCAAAATATTCTGATCAGACATGAATTGTGCATAAGTTTTCAGGGTCTTCGTAGAATCAAGAGAATTACGATCTTTAAAAATGATTGGGCTACCGCTTTTCAGCTCATAGATAGGTCCAACAATTGGTTGATCATCGTTCTTTGACACTGGTCTGCAAAAGCTGGTGCCACCTTAGGATGGGAATTTGCTCAGAATTAATGTAGGAATGTAGTTATCTCCAGAATATAGCACATATTTTCTTCTTTTTTACCAACCAATTGGACGTTTATTGCCGAGCGTATTTATAATTTTAAACACTCAACTGTGAATTTAACAAAAATGCACTACCATTTATTATTTTTCATTAACAGTTAGTAAAATATGATTTCGGCGTATTAGCAAAACATTGTGTAACCTCAAATAGTTGAATATTTCGAAAAATAAAATTTAATTTAATTTTAAATCTACAAAATATTGTTATATTTTTTCTTCGCTGCAGTTATTTACAAGTGTAATACTGTAACCAATACATTGCAGCTTTAACTTTGCTATTATTCTTTTCAACGAGAAAAGTGTATGAATCAGCGATTGGTTGGCAACAACACTAACAACTTGGGTTCTTCGTGGAAGCCACACCCCTCAGTCCTTTTCTACATGTGAAGAAGAGTATTCATACACAATTTGGTGTAGATGTGAAAAAGGAGTAGAATGACTCCAAGAAATGTATTTTAACAGTTCTCCATACTGACAAACGTGAAGGTAAATTTCGTTAAATCCTATATCAGGAGAACTCAACATATTAGAGAGAAACCTTATAGATAATTTCACAGCTTCTATCAACATTATTTACTGAGTTCTGTTGATGAATCCGTGAGTGAGTGAGTGAGTCAGTTGGATTGGCAGCAGTGATAGCTTGGGTTCTTGGTAAAGCTTACAACCACATAGTCGTTTTCTAAAGATACCGAAGAGTACTCATGCAAAACTTTGTGTAGATATGATCAACAGTTTAGAAGCATTTGCAGAAACTCGATTTTTAAGTCGGCAACACTGGCAAACTGGAGTGAGTCTTGTAAAATCATTTCTTAGCGGAACTCTACGTGATGGGAAAAGCCCATTTGTAAAAATGTCGTAGTTCTGATTTCTGACCACATCCATTACTGAGTTCTGTTGATTATTCAGTGAGTGAAAGAATCAGTGATTTGTTGGCAACTCCAACAAATTTGTTTCTTGGCGGAGCGTTCAACCTCAAGAGTCTTTCCTAATGGTGTCGAAGAGTATTCATTCAAAATGTAGTGTAGATATAATAAACGGTGTCGAAGAATTTGCAAAAACTATATTTATTAACATTTTGCAACACTGAAAAACGGGAGTAAATTTCGTTAAACCCAACCTCATGGGAACTCAACATGATGGATAAAAATTGTATGCAAAATTTCACAGCTCTATGTGCATTAATTATTGAGTTCTTTTGATTATTCAGTGAGTGAGTTATTCAGTAATGGGTTGGTAACACTAAAACTTGAGTTCTTGACAGAGCTTAGAAGCGCATTGCCGTTTTCAAAAGATTCCGAAGAGTGTTCATACAAAAGTTGGTGTAAATATGATGATGGGCGTAGACACATTTGAATATTTTATATATATAACTGTATTTTTAATGTTAGCACATACTGGGAATAGCCCATATACAAAATTTCATAGTCTATCCCTATAACATATGGAGTTCTGTTGATTAATTAGTGAGTAAATGAAATAGTGATTTCTTGGCAACAATGATAGCTTGTGTTCTTGGTAGAGCGTTTAGCCTCATAGTCGCTTCATAAAAGGACTTTTTAAAAATGCTGACAATACTACTAACGGGGTTAAATTCGTAAAATCAGTTCTTAGTGGAACTCCATATGATGTGGAGATACTATATGGAAACTTTCACTGCTCTATTCTCATTATTTACTGAATTCTCTCGATTAAACAGTGAGTAAATGATTTAGTGATTTTGGGGCAATATTGACAACTTGTGTTCCTAGCAGAACATTCAACCACATAATCGTTTTCTAATAGCGTCGAAGAGTATTCATGCAAAATTTGGTTTAGATATGATGAACGGTTTAGAAACATTTTCAAAAAATGTATTTTTAAAATGATGGCAACACTGGCAAATAGGAGTGAATTTTGTGAAACCCATCCTAGTGGAGCTGTATGTGATTTGGAAAGACAGTATGCAAAAATAATTCTGCCCAGGTTAGTTAATAAGTCTCGTTGATTATGTGGTAAGCGAATGAATCGGTAATTTCCTGGCAACACTGACAACTTAAGTTTTTGATGAAGCGTTAAACCCCACAGTCGTTTCCTAAAGGTGGCGATGAGTATTCGTGAAAAATTTTGTGCAGATAGGAAGAATTTTGTAGAAGAATTAGGAAGAATTATATTTAAAAATGGCAACACTGTCAAAACAGGGAGAGTTTCGTAAAAATCCGTTCATAGTGGAACTCTGCCCCAGTACCATATACGTGTTTTAAACATTGATAAAACCGTTTAATGTCCGCCTTTTCAACGGTTTATTTAACCAACCATCATGATGGTAAAAGACCGTATGTAAAATTTCAGAGCTCTGTTCTCTTTAGTTACTGACAAGTAAAGTACCCGAAGTGAGGACTCGAGTTGCTCATCAAATGATACCTTAAATTGAAGCTAGTGACGAGTATAGTACACCTGTGAAATCCTAGCTGCAGAGCTCCAGTAATAACAAGGTTATGGCGGGTCAAAGTTCAAATAGAAAGCGAATTTAGCTGCTTGTGATGTCCATGTTTTGCTGAATATCCGGATGGTAATACGTCGTAAGTTGCTCTCAATTAATGTAATGTCTATAATGATATCCCTCTCTCTGCCTGATATCCCGCTTTATTTTATTCGTGTATGAATGTCCTTGTGCATGTTTGCTCCTGTTATTGATGTCAATAAAAGTTCTTTTTTCTTTTCGTTCCAGAAAATGGAAGCAGGTGCTATCGTTCATGCTCTGTATGAGAAATATAGATTTGTTAATAGGAGAATGAATAGGTATGAAGATTCATTGTACAAACAAATAGTGGAGATACTTTGAGGACAAGATGGAAATCATAGAAGAAGTTAGAACTCTTGGATTTGCTGGTGACAGTGATGAAAGCGACGATGGAGACTACGGTGATGACGTCTTTGATGAGGAAATGCCAAGTACATCGCCAAGGTTCTCAAACACATCAAGAGTCTCCGATACCTGTAGCTTCTTC